>JAAAKL020000274.1:0-48067 GCA_010016065.2 Carybdea cf. marsupialis auct. non (Linnaeus, 1758)
GAACCGGGCCAGTGCCCCAAGCACTTCATGTTTATGAGATCTATACTATGTAGTTCATGACTGCTTGTGTGTCTGCCCGAGTACATTCTTTCCAGTAAATTATGACGGGAATTGCATTTTATTGTATTTATTGGATTTGAAGAAAAAATCGACAATGTAACTCGAGAGTCCTCAGGAAGTTCATATGAGAAACACATGTGTTCGCTACCTTGTTGAAATTGTCAGAAGGATTCTTTTAGGCGATGGCACATTGGTGAATTAGGTAAAAAATACTTTAGCAGCACCATCCGTGCCCGTGTTCAAGAAGCTATCTTAAGATAAATGATCTTCCTTAGAAAATATTTCGACTGCAGAGTTACCATTTTCACTTGCTACTATTTTCATCTCAAACATTTTGTTTCACAAAATTTAAGAGAAACTGATCAAAGAAGGCTTATAATAGTCTTGCCTTCTATGTTTGGTTATTTATTCCGAACAGTTTGGAAGGTATTTGGATAAGTACAGATGTTTACGCTTTTGTTGTTGCGTCAGATCACTACTTACAGGGAGATGAACATAGTGGTACTCGAGTTTTCATTTCAGTGGTTACTAACAATATGTTTGGAAGCCTTACATCATCTACTTATCGCTGATGTAACTCGAGTGCTATCTGTGATTCTTCCATCGTGTACCATCGTTTGCCTATGACCATTATGCATAGCTGCCCTATGTTCCTAATTACACCTTATCTTTCAGTCTTTGTGGAGCTTACAAATTTCTGTTTCCTCTACATTCCCATTGCTTTTCCTGCGAACCATCACGCAAATTTGTCAAAGCTGTATCCGTGGAGTCTTAGATTCAGAATTTAGCTTAGAAGTTTCTAGATTTGGAAGTGAATACCATGCTTCTGCGCTTTAACAATGATGCAAATGTCAGCTTTTTAAAGAAACAGCCGGCAAACCTCATGGTTGTCATTGTACTAATTCGTTGCGTCTATTTTGGCTATCACAGCCACGTTCAAATTTTACAGCTTGTTGCGTTGAAGTTGGACCCCCTTTATATTTTGCTAAGCATATAATAGCAGAGACCATGAGTCTAATCTCGGAATATCATAACCAGTAGATTACAAATCAGCTTTAACTAGAAGTTAACATAATCCAAGCCTAATGTATGAACATCAATATGAATGAATTTGGGGTAAATCTGGTCGGAAAAGGTAACTCGGTCCTCCAATCAGCAACCCGAAGTTTGGTCTAATAGCCCCTCCCTGAAGCTTTTCCTTTTCTTTTATTCTTTCTGCAATGGTGCTGAAACTTGACACTTTCTTCATTTTTATGGGATTGCATGCCGTGCTTCAAGCTTTATTGTACATGCACACGATTAAAATGGAGGCGGTGATCTTCAATTGGAAGATATTCAATTGAAAACACTGCAACAATGGTATCAGCTAAAAAGGAAAGAGATCCTGCAAACTTGAATAAATAATTAGGATCGCCAGATTAATATGATCTCCTTTACACATTGCTTTGCCAAAAGAAAACCCACGATATGCCAAGATACAGCTCTTCATGAAGTGTAAAATCGCTGCCAAATTATGATTCTTTCCATATATTCATGTCAACTCTGGATTTTCAAAATCCTGAATTTATCAAGAAATGGCCTCACAATGTATGCATCCGCTGTGTAAGTGTGAGGAAGTTCATATACATTCAAAAAAATTGTAGAAATATTTCCATACGTTGTTAAACGTGCCTTAATATATTATCTTAACTGTTGCATTTCCATAGACCGATTTCATGAGGACCACATTTCTTGAGGTGAGTATTTTGGGGGCTTCCCTGACAAAGTCCAGGATAATAACACAATAACCTATATGACAGAAACATGTAGACGGAGAACATGTACATGCAGACAAATGTAGACGAAGAACTTTCGATTGGAAAACCCTGGTGAGCAGTGGGATTGATATTGCAATGACCCTAAATCAAGAGTAACACTACCCAGCAGGCTAACTAGTAAATGATCTGTCAATAGACCATCCTTCCAATACATCATGCATCCACCAACAAACGTATTCTTGGAAAATTTCCCATAAATTCCAAAATTTTCAGGAGCATACTCTTTTAAAAGCCAATGGCCTGTGTGTCTTGGAGTGACCATAACGCTACTGGCCCTATTGAGAAGGTTAAAGGAATGTCCACATTGTGGGGCGAACATTTCCAAATACAAGCAAACTACTCCCACCTCATGCCTCTGTACAACAAAGCACAGAAGAGTACAGTAGTAATCACAGTTGCACTTCTTGTGGGCTGTAGTAAAACATAGGAAATATTTTTAACTAAAAAATGATGATTTTCAAACCCAAGAGCACATGTTAAAGCACTGGGCCTTATCATTGGGCACCCATGTTAAAATGCATGACTTGGCTGCCATAACCAGAGTGTAAATACACTCTAAGGATGACATACAAAAACAAAAAACATCTTCTATTGTCAACTCTTAACAGACAATATGTCTCAGCAAATAACAGTTGTGATTTCCCCTGTAAATCTACATCATAAGCCTTTAGAGGCTTTCTAATTCACATTCAGAAAACCAGAAAATTACAGTGCAGTCTACATTACTAGCAAGTTAAAAAATGTTAACAAGAACTGAAATCTAAATAAGTTCTAGTTACCATACATTCTAGATCTCTCACAATGACACCTTAAGAACTGTCCTCTTTCAATCCTAAACCTACGGATCTGAGATGGCTAAAGACTTACCACCTCACTTTTAAACTTTAGTAAGGCAAAATCCTCCATCATGCCAGACAAGACTTGAAATACATAAGAAATACTTGTGACGTACAAGCCAACAACCACAACTGTGCTGCAATGCCATCATGGCTAATGAAAGGAATTTAATTTCTAAAATAGAAAATGTCTTCTGTATCCACAATACTATTTATGGACATTCCAGCTACTTACTGTTTGTGTCTATAAAATTTCTTGCATTAATTAAATATATATATGACGGTAGTGTCTCCTGACAAAAGTTAAGGTGCCCTTGCTTCAAATTACAACACTGCTAAGTTCTTGTACAAACAAAATACATACTAACATAAAATTAATATATATACTCCATGCATGGATAGTATTAAAATGAAATTAAGAAACAAATTACACAATTTGTCATTAAAGTTAAAATACTCAACTGTGCATAATTCTCTCTGAAGCTCAAATGGTGTGCTAAAAGAATAATGACCATTGATAATATTCATGTAGCAAATACTGTGTAGAGTCATCAGATGAATGTCTCGCTGTGTTGAATGTACATCTGCAAACCTAAATGCTGCAATGATACCCTTCCAGTTCAAGATATGAAGCAGTTAAGTTTCCTTAAACAGTGACATGAGTTACATAAAGTATCACAATCACTATGTCAACCTTATGCCCCACAACCAAAACATGCTCAAAGAAGTCCATCATGGGGGCAGACTTTGATATAATCAGGTATACATTTCAAGGAGTCTGACATATCAATACCTTACACTCTTCAACTCTATATCAAAACTCACCCAAACAGGTATCTGTTAATGAACTCAACTGCTGCATGTGCCTATACTTGTTCCATAACAATAGAAAGGAAATGTTGTGCTACACCACTAGTAGATAACAATATATCTCTGAACCAATATAATAACTGATCCAACATTTTGAATAGCTAAAATCTGCTACTGCCTGGAATCTTGCATGAAATAAAATCATCTTACTATGCATATTACGGAGTCCAGTTTTGTTAAGATGTTTTGAAATACATTTGTTATCAACTGGAATTGGCCTACCATTAGCAGCTTCCTTAATCCTTCATATCATATTACTGCAAGTGACCTTGAAAATTAAATAGTGTTGAATGAAAACATCTTACATTGGTAACATCACTTTTCATACTTTCAGTATTTACATCAACAAGGGATTATAAAAACTTGATAGTGGTGACAACAAATGACTACTTAAATATGAGCTCTTTAAAAACAGGTGTCTGCCAAAATTGGTAAGGATATATGTATATGTAGGGGGGTGTCATCTTGATACTTGGCAAGAAACAAGTAATAAGATCCCTCTTGGTCGATCAACCTAAAAATCTTACCTTACCTTCAGAAGACAGGGCTAATGCTCATAAAAAATGTACATGTATTCAACGATGTACATTGCTTTTTACTCCATAGGCATAGTAATCCCAAACTGTTATGCAAGCTGCATATATGCATATTGTATATAATGAAAAGGTCATCTAAAATTGTTATGTTTAGAAAGATGGAATGCAAATTAACAGTTTCTTGGCACCAGATAATCTTTCACATCAATACCCTTTTAGATGTACTGTAAGGTTTGGCTTGCAACTTGGGAGGTCAAGATATTTCAGGTTCTGCCCATACAAGAAATCTGTTATGCAAGTGTATACTTGAGTATTGACAGTTTGTCTGGTGTATCCCAGAAAAGGGTGTTCCCCTGACTCCAAACTGTAGGTTATTATAATTGGACTGGCTTGTCTTCCTAAGAATTGTTATTTGAACATTATCCATATTTCTAGTCCTATCAAAATCTAACGTACATAACAGCATAAAATAAAAGTTTGGGTATATACAAAATCAGTTTATATATCATAATAAATGCAATGAATTGACATTGCATACCTTAATGGAGCTCCTTTGTTAGTTACACTGTTCAGCTATGGCACACTGTCAACTTAAGCTAGAGTGTACTTCATACTCTGGAGTGCCAAATAAAAGGGGGGGATCTAAATAAGTGGGGATCATCATTGCAGTCTGAGGTTAATAAATAGAGGGTCTGGATGCCAGTGGTGTCTGGTTACAAATCAGCAGTTGTGGGAGCTGTGCACTTAATTGAATTTTATCAAATGCAGTAAAAGCCAAATTACTATGACATACCATGATTGACCCGTTAGCAATTATCTTGAGATCAGACTTTACATGGAAAGCTATTCAGTAGTTTACAGACATCATCTACATTTTGAGTACTGAGAGAATTCCTTGAAGTTAATCAATGGGGAGATGACTATTTGGCACTCAAGAGTAAGACCATGTGTATAACACTATATTAGCAATCTGATAAAGAAAATATAGACAAAATGAAGTTGATTGCCCTGCCACGCTGTGCTGCCTCCAAGGACACAAATAATTATAAATAATCCACTCAGTAATGCCTCATAGATTAACTGGAGGGCCTTAGATGACATCATTGGTGTTGTATGATTTATCATATGTTTCTCAAACAACATGCTAGAAGTGCTACAATTAAGTTTCAAAATCTTGTTTCCTACAACATGAGCACATAAACAAAAGATACCCTCTGAAGATGCATAATCTTTCAAATGGCCAGTACCAAGAAAATCAATCCTACCATAACTCTAAATGATAGGATTGATCACCATTACAGAATGTATGTGCATGTGCTTGTATTTGTTCCACAATCTACAACAGTACCATGCCCAATGACTCCCTTTGAATCTTAACTTATACACTTGATACAAGTGTATACAAAACTTACAGAATAGGAGCAGTATTCATATAGAAAGACCATATGCAACTACCCTTGTAAAACCTACCACTGTATTAAGAGATGGTTGGTTGTAGCCGCATCTTCTGTCTTTTCTTACTGATTTCAACTGTGGCAATTCCAAAGCTACAGCAGTTTACATTTTTTGATCATATGAAATAAAAAGCTGAGTGGTTCAATAAAAGGGATGCATCAGCAGTACAGTATCTATGAAAACACTTGTAGGGCACTTACACACTAGGGCTATGGAAATATCATAACTCATAATTACAATAGGTGACGCTATTTCTAGACTGTACTTTCAAGGTAAATACATTTTCTGTAGGGCATCTTCATGTTGAAACAAAGGGCAGCGCTTGCTCCTCACCGGTACCAGGAATAATAACAGTGGTAAGTATTCATATTCAGAGGGCAAGCAAATTCCAGCATGTTAAAGATGATAAACGTTTAAGTAGATCAGCGAAATCAGCTACCAAATTGATATTTTTTCTGATGTTGGACTTATCTGCTCAAGATAATAAATACGATACAAAATACCATCTGAACTGAAGTCAGTTGTTATGCTCAAACTGCATTCGGTCCTTGCCATTCTCAATACCCTTCCTATAATATTACTAGTCGACATACTTCTATCAATCGGCAGTCAAGCGTAGTCCCTGGAATAACTCGAGATACCTAACTGAAACGGCATCTTGTTCGAAACATGTCCAAACAAATACCTAAATAGCGACTACCAACAACCCAATACTGCAATGTTATTGACGCTCGTTTGCTGGTAACGGTCATATATCCTTTCCTCTTCCTACGTTGGATATGAATTTAACCTTCTTCCCTGAGACAAAAATTCTGCCGTTTGGCTTCACAGGAAGTTAGCAGGAAAGTCCATAGACAATGGTACGTCTACGTTGGAAGTTTCGGTCCATGGTAATTACTGTCGATGACAAACGCACCCATGTCGGATAATCGATCAGCAGAAAATGTGTTTGTGCCGAGAGAATATGTTAGCTGTATTTGCATACCCTCTGATCCTGTTTTTAAGTTCTACAAACCCTAAATATATATAAATATAGGCAGGTTCATACCTAATAGAAAAAAGCGACACTTTCTAGTTCTATTTATAATTGGCAGTATATCTGTGAAACTTAATAAAATGAAATTTAAAATGCACGTTTACTGATTTGATTAACTTTTAAAATTATATCTTAGCTGGCTCCTCATAGTGTCTCTCCTGGCACTTCAAATCCATATTTCCTTCGTTCAGACTAAATTATCAAATGATACGGTGACTGCATGTTAAAAGCAAATGAGATGATAACAAGTAAGATCCTCTCTGTTGACCTGTCAACAATGTTACCAACACTGGTAAAACTGGTGCCTAACCATTAAACTGCATTCTGTTTCCCTGGCTGTAAGGATTTCTTTCTCAACAAACTTGGACTCCTTTCAAACTTTACTAAACGATTTTCAAACTTCCAAAGAAATCCACTTGAGCAATGTTGTCATACATGAAGTACATTGTTTAGATATCAATAAACCAACAAACCATCGAAATTGACTAAAAATGATATCCCTGATAGTAAAACTGGAAACCTACATCATGGCGAGTGAAAAGCACATGTTGACATGCCAACAACCTGCTTAAACAACCACCGAAATGCAATTTATCGATGGCATGAAGCTGTTACATTTCACATCCATGCCAATACTAAACATTCATAAAACACTTTACGCCTTTCGATCACAACTTTCGAAAGAAAAAGATCGTCAGGCTCCATTATCAATAACACCATCCTCTCATAAGAATTCTCCCTAAAATTATAATGGAACCTGACAATCCCTTCAAAGTAAGAAAATACTGCCGATAAGGACAAGGTTCATCTCTTGTAAACTCAGAGTCTAAATCGAATGGCCTCTGCATCTGAGTGATGATATTTTATTCTCGCAACTTACATCATCTTGAATTTTTGTTTTCACTTCAAGTTGCAATGTATGCCCGATTGCTTAATGAAATGTTTTGAGTAACACACTAAACCGCCATGTATAAACGAACATATAAACACTGTAGGTCTTCAGAGGAAAATTGACAATCTAGGAACCATTGAAGGATCGAAATTATTTTAATCGTATGATCCAAGAGCCTGAAATGTCTAGGTTCAACGTCTTTCTGATCCCCATAGAAAGACGGTGTAGCCTACCTTATCAACCCAGCTTGCGCTTCATCGTAACTTGACGATAAGACAGTGAAAGTAACCACCCAATACTGCCTGAACATCATAGATCCACATTCCCAACAATTTATAGGTAATATCAAATTGAAACATGCTACAGTACAGTACAACAGCCTTTCCTTTTCAAGGCAGCGTAGTTTACGATATTGATTCTCCGGACTATTTCAGCGAAAACTTCATTCACGTTGTACTTGGTTTTTGCTGAGGATTCGAAGAACGGGCAGCTCCATTCCCGAGACACGTACTCTCCTTCATCGTACGTGACCTCTCGTTCGTCATAAATATCTCTTTTATTTCCAACAAGTAAAATTGGCACTTGGTCTGTGCCCTTCACGCGTAAAATCTGCTCCCTCATAGGGCCAACGTCCTGAAGAGTCTGTCTGTTTGTAATAGAATAAACTAACAAGAACCCTTGACCGTTCTTTATATACAGGTCCCTCATAGATGCGAACTGCTCTGTCCCAGCAGTATCTAAGATCTCTAAAACCGATGGCACGGAGTCAACTTCGATTTCCTTGCGATAAAAATCCTCGATTGTTGGATCGTATTTTTCCATAAACGTGTTCGACACGAACTGGACTGTCAGGGCACTCTTTCCGACGCCGCCAGAGCCAAGCACAACTACTTTGTATTCCTTCATATTCGGATATTTTCTGTTATAAACTAAATATCATGCTTTAATTACTTCTTTTAGCAATTTTTCCAAACGTTAGCGAATGAATTTGATGTATCTTCCTGACCAGAAGTACACACCTCGGCAGTAACTTCCACACACAACAAGCGAATCCGTAAACCCGTATTCAGGATCGAAAGTGAGGACGAAAAGGTAAGCCATTAATAAACGGCCTGAAGCTACAACGTCAGAGAGAAATAAACCAATAGCATCCCTTGTTGGCTAATCTAGAACTTCATCATTGTATTCAAATGAGTACTTTGTGGACAAACCCGTGTAGCATCTCAAAATGAATCACGGGGTAGCACCAACACCTTCCGTACAACTCAGATGATTGTGACTTTTAATTGCGGAGGTCGATTCACGAAGAACAAGAAGCGCCTTAAGGTAGGGTCTTGCACCATGACAAATTCTTTGGTCAGACGCCATTTGTGGTCACACGGTAGAACGCGCAGTCATACGTGGTTCACTATTGTGTATCACATGAATTATTCCTTGTAGAGAAGAAAACAGTGGTACTTACGTCATCACCATCTCATTCTGGAAGAAACTTAACACTAGGCTTAAATTTAAGAGGTGGAGTTTAAAAAGAAAACAGATCCAACTTCTCTACGTTTTTTCTTTTTGAAATGGTATCTACATTCATGGGTCCCTAGACCGCATCAATTTTTCATGCCCTGTACCCTTGACGATTTTAATGATCTCGATTGTAAATAGTTTCCAAATCACCCCTACTTTTTGTCTGTGAAATATAGGCATAAACAAAATGTCTTTTGCTACACAGAAAACTCTACTTGAAGAGTTAAAAGAAAAATATTGGGGGCCATGGGCCGGAAAAGTTTGCGGGACCATATGACGTCATGCACTGCAACGCAGTTCAGGCATTATCGTATTGTGGAATTTCCGGAGAAACTGTATTCCCTCTAGTGTGTAAAGTTTCAACTTATCACTTACACACATACTATTTTCTTGACATTTATAAGCGGGGGGGGGGGGGGGGTTGAGGTGCGGGGCCCCGCCCTAAAACCGCCCCGGCGTCTCATATAAAACAAGGGGAAAGAATTTATTGCCGATGATCGATTCAGTGGAGTCACAACATAGAAGACCCAATAATGATATTCGTGAAGTGCAAGAGTAGAATTTGGAACCCTATTCACTACCGCAGCATGACAGTCCACCTCTGGACTTGAGAAAACACCCGAAAAGAAAAGAAAGAGGTCTATTCATGGATATCTACTTACGTTTTTGAGTACATCTAAGTTAGTCGATAGGTTATGCAAGTGAAAATGGGAGCAAGAGGCTCGTGTTTTCGATTCATGTCGGGGTCACTGTCTAAAGGTTACTTCATGAATTTGCTGCTTAAGTCATATTAGATAGACTTCTGAGAGCAATGGTAGCAACGATTATTAACTCCCAGTAATAAAACGATCGTGAACTAGATCCTTACAAACTCCTTGTTGTTGGAACCTAGATAAAAGATGTGGATTTTTCAGTATTTATAGGGCAGCGTATTTAAATTTCTGTATATCACGAATGATTCTGCATCACATCGCAAAAAAACCGTTTCTGGTAAATTCCGGATCTACGCTTATGAAGTCAAGTTTGCCACGCCTCGGCAACATTGAGTCGCAAAGTTGACTAACAAGATAGTTATTCTATAGAGGGCGCTGCGTGGGAGGGGGTCGTGGTTACGTCACTACAACTGTGAATGCGTTTAAGCAACAGAGGGACTCGGGGAGGGCCGACATTTTCTCTGGACTCAAAGTCATATTATTTCCTTGTGCAAGGGCTCGTGGGACGAAATAGGGGTGGGACTTTTTAATTATAGTTCAGACATTGCAAGACAAATGCAGCAACAGTTAAAATTACCAACTGAAACAATTTTTTCGGGTTACATGAATCTACATAGACCTTCCATTGGCTTTACATCAATCAGCATTCCCTATTTCAGGTTGATTATTATCTGGACATCATAGACATGTGTATAATACATCCCAGTCGAGGCGCAGGAGACTTAACCACTCCAGGGCAGTTCTCCTAAAGGGGCCCGTAAAAGTTCAAGGGAAGGTATTATGTACCGGCCGGGTTCCGTAGTTTAGCCTGGGGACTCTATCGCAATTAACAGCCTCGGGCTTTTGCTAGCTCCCGACAGTATAAAAGCTGACAAGACTACATATTAAACATTTTCAGCTTATCGTATTCCTAGGAGGAACACACAGGGTAATCGCATGGTGCTGTCCTGTCGTATGCCAGTTCAATATCCATCGTGTCCTTGTTTCCAGTCCTCAAATGTCCCCAAAAGGTAGGATTTGACTGTCGTTTATTGTCATGTTATGCAGTATACTCTGTATTGTTTATGACTATCGTGAAGGATACACGTTCATCCATGAACAAGATAGATTAGCAGATACTTAAAAGTTTTCGAGTCCTTTCCTAGCGGCTTTGCACCCGTATCCTATCCCAATGACATGTAGTGTAGGGTTTTAAACCTCACGGATGAATATATACATGCTTATTCGAAACATAAAGTCACGTACTTAAATTACATGTCCACTGTTATGCGTTAGATGAAACATCTGCTTGCTTCCAGTCTTTGTTACCAGAAATAATCGTAGTCTGTTTTCAGCGACGAAAAGTCAATTTGCTCTAAATGTGGTGCATTATAACAGCTGTAAACAAAGTTTGGTGCAAAAGGAGATTACATGGTATTGTAGGCCTAAGAAAAGGAGTTTCCCTATAAATATAAACACGAAGAATCAACAATTGGAAATATAAAAGTAAACAATACGCGCACGATGTTAATCGAGTGCTAGAAAGCTATCTCTGGCAATGGAAAATGTGGATCATTGTTTGAGAATTTTTTCAGGTGGTTCTGCGGAATGAGCTCGAACAGCAGGGGAGAGTTTCACACCAATCTTATGCGAGAACAGAAATCGAGCACGTCGGAAAACGACAGCAACATTTGTGGTCTTGTAATGCAAATAAGTCCCAAATTTCCATTTTACAAACAAATTTATTTTTTCAACCTTGTTAGCAAATTACAAAAGGTACAATAGTTATCAACGATATGTTTCATTCTGTCAAATTAATGGAAAGGAATGTTTGAAGTCATTCTCTAGTTATTTGTCCTGATGATAAAGGTTTACAAGAGGATTTTAACAAACATTTCATTGCACAAATCTTTCTGTATGAGTATTAAGACATAAGGTCGGACGCTGTTTGGTAATTGTACTGCGTAGCCAAGTATTCAAACAAGGAATTGCGCAGAGAATTCTCTCAATAGATATAACAGACACTGACGAAGGCAACTAAGTTGCACGTTGCAACCTGTGGCATGCTCAAAGAAATAGCAACATCAGTTTATCGCCATTTTTAGCAATGTCATGAGATGATTCGGGTAAAGTTTCCTCTTCTACCAACAAAATAATAACGATCTTCATTTGGTAGAACAGTGATGGCAAGTAAAATGACGCAGTTATGGTTGTGCCAAGCAGGTCACTGATAACTGCAAACCATGTGGCTCAGTAGATATGTGCAGTTCCTTTTTACTGACAGTGGTGTTGACATAAATAAGGCCTACTGCTCTGTCACTTTATCTTCTCCTTATGATTCCTATTAGTTATCAATTAATTAGGTAGTTTTCATGCAATAACGCCACCATAGATTTACTACTATTACATGTCCTCAAATAAAATATCAGTAGTAATTTTTATAGTGATTCTGTCACTTTAAATGCATGAAAACTACGCACTCGCTGTCAGGGCCGGAATTTGTGAACTAATTTTTCATGGTGGTATTGCGTTTTTCTGTCTTACGTGCAACAATTTATAGTCAGGTAAACAATTTGGCGTTTTTCTTGCCAACAGTTGTCGCCTTGCTTGCTCCTATCCTCTTAAAGAGGTTTAGTAAACCATTTCGGATCCTTGGCAGTCGTAGACCAACTCTTCGTTGGTCCGTATTTTGGGGAAGAAGAGAAATGTCAATCTTATCTGGAATGATAATATCAATGACGTTTGTTAGGTAACTATTTTACAGCGAAATAGCTTCGATTTTTTAATAAATTTACTTTTTGAGAAAGATTGCAAGAGCGGGGTAATATGAGAATGGTGAACTAGAATTATGAATAGGTTTCCTTAGCATGTTCTAGGACTACATGAGTTGCGTCTTTTGTACTTCCCCTTAACATAGGGCTTCCTGTAAATACTAGAAAAATTTAGGACCTTTATTTTTTCACTAAAATGTAAATGAAAATTTTTGTGCACCATACCCTATGTAAAAGTCGGAGCGGAATGAGGATAATGCATACACTCTAATAGTGTGCTTATGAGAATTTTCATTCTATTTACGGGGAAAAAGAACGGCATCGTAGCTTCTCTCTAGCTTTAGACACAGAAAATCATCAAGAAGAGCCACGTCCATTGTCAACCATTATTGACTTTTATGATCCAAATTTTTATCATTCCTCTTAGACCACATCTATAAGTTAGCTTTTCTAACGTATATTAGGGTATTCTTTACATACACTATACATAGGTTTTATTCCCTTTTACATACATACAACCCAATTCCTCTTGTACTACATGCTCTCGTTTCAAGTTCTATAAGGCAACAAAAAGGCTGACCAACCATTATCTCCACAACGATCTACAAAGCTTTCATACTTCTGATCTTTCCGCAGTAGGACGTCATTAATGTAACTTATACAACCAAATTTACCACTTTCGTTCTCCAGACTTCCAAGACGATGTTGAACTCTTGAGCAATGGGTATTCGAAAAGAAATTTTTCTCAATGTAAACACACATATTCCTATTTCCATTTGAGATAATGAATCGTCACTTATCTATTACTCCAAAAAACTTCACCTTCGTTTTAAGATTTGATTGATTTCTTGGCCTTAATCTGTAGCCTTTAACCTCCTTCGATTATCAATATCCTCTTTTCTATAGATTCAGTCAGAAGTTGGGGCACTGGATTTTCACGCCGTGTGCAATAATTTTCAAGCCCAGCAAGCGATTAGTTAGTTTAGCCTGAAAGTACCTAGTTTACCACATTTGCACCTACATTCAAGGCTAATTACAATCGTTTTAGGTTTTCAGGAGATGGAAATGAATCGCAGTCTCAACAAATCGAATAACCGATCCTTGCCTGGTAATCCATACAATACTCCTATTGATCATCTTTTCCTCCCAAGAGACAAACTGCCCCTAGCGACAACATTTATTTAATGAGTTTTGGAGAAGTTGCTCTGTGGCGAACCGTCTGCTCCACATTGATCGACAGGTTGTTTAACAAGACATACCAACAAAAATGTCTCGAGCTCACGCCCTTGCAGTACTAAGCCAAACTGTCAGAGACATTTCTGGGTACCAGGAATACGAAGGTAACATACCTTCGCAGCAGGAGGAAAAGCAGAGTCTGGTAGTCAATTTCAACCAAGTCAAAAAGATAATTGGCCATTACAGCGCTATACCTAACAACAAATGACCGCTGTCCCGTCACTCTGACGCTACTTTTAAGGCTACTTTTCATTGGCAAGAAGTTTATACACGTGTTTACCTTGTTATGCAGCATCTTATTAAAAGGCATGTATGACAGAAAAACGACCACCTTAAATAAAAACTAGCCGAAAACTTTCTGATAAATATAATTCTTTCTTAATATGCACACATAAAATCGAGTCTGTCTGTCTGTCTGCTTGAGCCGGAAAAGCCTACACAGTTTGAGTCTAAGGATCCGAAATATGAACTGGGGAAATACTGGCTGAGCAGTGTTGTCATATCTATCGTAAGCTTGATTGCCAGCAGTTGGTGAAAATGGCGTTATGTGATCCAGGTAAAATAGGAGCCTAACTTTTGAATATGGCCTCGGTATATACACTGTTGGTAGGATGCTCGATACGGCAAGGTAGAGCTAAAGACTATAGTCTTTGGTAGAGCCTGATATTACTATGCAGTTATATAAAAGGAAAGCGGATAACCGAAATTATATCAGTTTAAAAGATGGATATTATGAAAGGCTTCCCCTCCTCCTCAGATGTCCTCCTAGAACATCGGCGATCATACATCTCAACAGTCTCCTGTCCTTCTCTATCCTCAATAACTAAAGCTTGTTCTTCCAAGCCCATCTTGGTATGTTCTTCAGCTAAGTTGTTCTTGGTCTGCCTCTTCCTCGTCTTCTCTCATCCGTTTTCTGTAAGTGTCAGCTCTTAAAACCCTTTTTTCATTGGTGAGTGCCCTGGATAACTGCCAAGAACTGCAAGTAGCAGCGTTTTCCTGCGCCCGCTCTCCTGAAATCTCCACATTTCCTATGTGGTCTGTACAAGAAATTGTCAGAATTCGACGTACTATTCGCATTTCTGTTATCTTTACCTTCTTCTCTAGAGTTGGTTTAATGGTACAGCTTTCGTATCCATAGTTACGCACAGGGAAGATATAACAGTTTATCAGTCTTAACCTGATTTCCAAGGGGAGTGTCCTGCTATTCAGAATATCTTACATTTTGTGGAATACGGTTTTTGCCATCCCGATTCTCCAGTTTACTTCCGCATCGCACCTTTAATCCGATGTGACGGCACTCAAAAACAACTGAGCATTTGAACCTGTTCCGCGGTTAATTTTTTAAATTGTGTTCACGTTGGTAGCATGTTCAAATAAAATATCTGGGGTAAAGAGTCGCTTGGAGGAGATTATTTGAAGGAAGCTAATATACGGTTGAAGTGATTGTATGTAGGAGGTGGTTGCAAGAGCAATATTTTGCAAGAAGGGAAGAACACTTACTGTGAAAGATATATTTCTAATTTTATCCATCATTCACATTGACTGTTCCTTTGAATGATCACTTTGGGTTTGGACTCAAATGCAATGGTGCCCTCGATGGCTTAAACAACTAGTTACATAACTTTCTGTTTGTGATCTCTTTTTTGTTGAGTTCAGTAGCTCTGTATGTCCACAGAGTCGGATCCAAGAGGACAGTTTGGCCGTGGGCCCTGTCCTAGAAAAGCTCAATTACTTTATTAAAAAATTCCAAGCATGCCCACATGTAAATATATACGTGTATATACGTGCCTCAAAGGGGAGTGTCCCAGTTCCTACCGACAGGTTTATCTACGTCATAAAAGCTAGAAATATTTAGAGCTCCATTTGAATCTCTTATTGGATCATCAACTCATAGTCTCTGTTTTTATATAAATACGTAGTTTAGAATTGATTCAAATGTTACTGGCAGATGTTGACCTACTTAGTTGCTGGAAAGCCTATACAAAATCATCGAGCTAGGATTTATGTCTTACAGTAAAGACAGCAATGACGAATGACGTGGAACTCGCAAATTGCAAGGATGTTACAAATCCCACGTTACAGAACTGTCTGGAGTATTATATTTCGCAGACATTGCTTTTGTTGCTATAAAACATGGATCGGTCTAGACGGAGAAGAAACGCCATATTGTATATGCTAACGAAAAATTTCTGCTGGTTAAGCTAACCTTATACAATTTAGTGCTTCTGCTCCGTTTGGACTGATCCATGTTTTATGCCTGCTATTTCAAAACCAGTCTACTAATCTGTTTGGTCCGGAAATTGATTTATCTTTGCTCCAGTCGTTTGGGATTTTTTTACGTTGCATTTAAATGCATTGGTAGCAACTCGGCTTTAAGCTTGTTACCTAGCAACTTACCGGCTAAAATTATGTAGTTAAATCGTGACGTCACACTTTTATGAAAAGCGGATCTTCTACAATAATCGGCACCTACTGCATTCTTCTTGCTCATATGAATGTTCTTTCTAATTTGAGAACGATAAGTTGAACAAGCATCCAGATACGTTTTTCAAACTTGAATTACACTTTTTAGCCTTATTATTTGTACGCAATTAATGGTCTAGAAATTAATAACTAGTTTATGGTATGCTGTCGTTGCCTGCAAAGTGGTAGTAATATTACTTCGTTTTAGTACTAAGATGGAGCGTTTGAAAATAGCCCATGGCAAGCCTAGACATGCCAAAACTCTAATAAGGTGAATCTACTTAAGAATGGCCTTATTGTGTCGAAACAAAACCCTTTCAGAAAGATACGTGAAGCTTTTTAGGGCATTTCAAAGTTGTCCATGCCATATCTCAAGAACCTAAACACCTCTGATATTGATTACGGTTTCTTTTAGCTTTTCAATCAGCAACAACGAAGCGACTTCTAGCTGCATCATAAAAACAGCAGTAACGTGTAAACACAGTAGAGTCCATGCAAAAATCCAAGCAGTTACTGTTTTGCAACGTTTTTGCTGCAATATTGCAAAGCTCTGAAATTTTCTGACTTCCTATCTTTTTGAAATAAGATCATGATATTTTGGCAGATTTCGAATCTGTGAATCGGTCCTAATCATGCCCTTTAAACATTGGTAGTCCAAGATCCCAGATTTTTATTTTACGTTTTCTTAATTCTACCCCTGGACACATTATTTGGTATTAAATTTAACTTAAAATAAAAAGGGCTTTTCATCTTTGCTTTTAACAAACATTTCAAGCATTGAACTGTAAATAATTGCTTGTGACAGCCTTTTCTTGAAAAAAATATATCATGTTTTGCTCTTGCTAACTATCAATCAATGAAAGCCCATATATATTAGTAGAAGACTACATTGTCATACTTCAATAACATGACGTAAGGTCACCTAAGGTGTGGAACAATTGCTACAGTGACCTAATAACAATAGTTTTGTCACAGACAAAGTTGATAAAAATCAAGATAAACAGAAATGAAAATAAAGCAATAATAACCTTTGCAAAATATGTAAAACTACTTATATTCCCTCGTTAAAACTTTAACTTATTTCTCATAAACCGACTAAGAGTGTTTAGAGCAAAAACATTGCTTCTCAAAGATAACATGCTGATTGCCCTAAACAAAATCAATATACAATTTCCATGTTTTCTGAACTTATCACCAACCTATTCAAAAGTAAGCATATTTTTATCTACGAAAGAGGTACAATTTTCGAGTCAAGACAACTTCAATATGTTTAAGTAAGACTAAGCTGCAATATAGCCAAGTTTTACATTTCAGGTTTTTACAGTATAATAACGTATATCCCAAGACTCCGTGTAGAATAGCGTTACAAAACGTGTTGAAGATTCAAGAAGCAGAGTTGGTGAACATCATGAAAATATGATATATTAATGGATGCTGATGTTAATGATGAAACTGGAGGCCTTTTATTCCGACAGAAGTTATGTGGTGGTGAACATGTTATGTCATGTCATGTCATGTCATGTCATGTCATGTCATGTTATGTCATGTTATGTCATTTCGTGTCATGTTATGTGCACTGATTTCAATTTTTTGAAACTTTCTTCTGCTTAAAAGCACAGTGTTGGGTTGGAGTGACGTGGTTTCAAGCTCCATGTGTTAGCGGACAGAAGAGAACGACTCTAAAACCCGATGTTATCACGTTTAAATATTTCAACTTCCAACTACAACTAAAGAAGATGGAATAAATATGAAATAGCAATATTATTTCTGACGATATTAACACTCATTCCTTTAACTTATTGAGTTATTACGGTGTGAAGGTTGTAAGAGGACCAATGTGTAGTACTGTTCTGGATTTAAGTTTAAGAGAAAAATATTGAAGCAAAGGCATGTACTCACATCTCATAGATCCCAGTGACCTCCGTAAGTAATTCCCAGGGAATAAATTTTTTATTCGCGACCTAAAGCCAAACCTTGATGTACCAAAGGATCCTTTTTCCTTGAACTTTTTAAAGTAACTATTGAAGCGAAATGTAGACGGTATCACTTACTACACTGTTGCTTTGTGATACCGACTTCACTTCTAAGAAGAGAGCCACTGTAATTACAAAACGTCGAGTAGTAAAGTTAAAACCATCTTACATGTTTTTACATGAGCAAACGTTAGATTGTCCAAATACATCAGCCAAATGATGACAACAGATGAAACTCTTTAATTGTCACTTTTTACAAAATTACATTTATCATTGTTACATAGTTCCCTAGTTGATATAAATTGTCTTGTAGCAATGAAAACTGAAATTTGGCATATGGTTCCTTACTGTAACAATAGGAAAGCTTCAGCCATAAACTATGTTGTCATCACTGAATGGCATCTTTCGATTTCGTACCACAAATAATTCATCAGAGTATATTTGAACTATGATAAACAAACGATGATATGTGGCTAAACATGATTGGATATATCTCTTAAAGGGGGTGACGTTAATGTAATTGGTGCCCCTTTCTCCTTGTTTCCTCAATTTTTAAATATTATGCATAGCGCCTGATCCTCATGAAACGTTTATTTCCTCTTTGTTTATGAAGCGATAAGCATGCATTTACGAGAGAGTTTTTATTGTTTTCTCTTGAATGACGTATCGGACCTTATCTACGGTTAAAATTCGGTTTTAAGTGAAAAAATAGGAGACATTGGAGATGTCCATAGATGATTTAACATCATTTGACATGCAGGTATCGTTTATTTTACTTAAGTTTAAGTTTTGTAAAATATAAAAAATGTTACACACTTCTGTTGTAAGAAACTATCTTATAAAGACATCCCTAAAATTTTTAAAATAGAAGTAAGGGCATATCTCAGCCGTAAAATACATGTTAAATTAAAAGATGTCTTTTCTTTGTCAAAATTGAATTAACTGCAACTACCCGTTCCTAAAGGTAACGATAATGCGCTTTGGGTTTTTGTAATCGATGGGATATTTTGTTCCTTTTGTCTGGACCTCTCTACGCATCATATTTGAATAGTGATAAAATTTCATATAGAATAGTTTAATAGAATATACAGTCTCAAAATTATGTATGCCTAAGAATGTCAAGGCTCGCCAAAATTTATTGCATTTTCATGACAAAAGGCGTTTTTCAGGGTATCATCCATGATCTTCCCTTCATTAAAAAAGCAATCGACTTGCAGATGTAAATGTACACAGCGTCTTGATTGAATAAAATTATCGATTAGTTTACTTTGCATGAATTGATAGTACTTTGACTCTGCCTTATAGGTAAGTGTAATAGTGATGGCGTCATTAAAATATGAAAGGACGAAGTGTCATTTCTTCTTGATCAAATTTCCTTTCAACTTATGTTGTAAAGAGATGATTCATTTCTTATAGTTGGGATTTATTCTGAAATAGATCTTTTTAAGGGAGGTTTGTATTTAAAACTGGGTGCTTTTTGAAAACAGTGGATCGGCTATGTACAGTACGTTAGTAAAGCCGCTGCTATCGCTGCTTTGGTTGAACAGGAATGAGCAAAAAGAACGGCACTGGAGCTAGCTAATTATTGAAATGAAAATGAAATTCAAGTTGAACGAGCTTTTTAACTTGCCAACCTACGATAGGAGAGGGACTGTATGAATTCGAGGGGCAAAATTTTTGGAACATTTTAACGAGATTTGTCAGACCAGATCTGTAACACCTTTATGATTATATACATAAATCTCGATATGTCCGCTCAAGCTGTTTTATTTATTATAAGTTTCGTCATATATTTACAATATATAGATATATTTTACTAAAGAAATGCCTTGAAAAAACTGAGAATCGAAGGGGAAGGTAATTATTTGCTAACGGAGCAAAATGGGGATAATGATATTTGACAGAGTCGGAAGAAACCACAATCTGTTGGCCGAAGCTAATGGAAGCACAAGAGACGGACGGGTTGCCTTTTTAAATAGTAGATCGTTATCGTGCTATTATCGCTGTCTTTCTTTTGTGGCTTTCCTATGTCGAAAGAATGATAAGAAAGTCTGCTGGAGTAACGATTCATTAAATAAAGTTTTAACAATCAGTGTGTCGTTATGGTCATAATGATTGTAGTTGCAAGGTTTACAATTTAGTGTAACACCATGGATTCTTTTAAGCATGGATTCTGTTTTCCTTTGCTTATAATAAATCACGCAATCTATAAATTAACAATTCATGTCACATCTGAATCTGCCTGTGCACATTTCCACCTGCCGTCAGGGAAGCCGACATGTATTGTTCTTCGAGGTCTCGTCAATGAAATATTCGGAAGTATGGCTCTTTTTAAATGAATAAGTTTTGAGCTCAATGTCACGTAGCTGTTTTATGTGAACAGTAACTTTTGAATGATTACTGTACGTTCTGGCACACATCAAGTGATTGAACTGATCTCTGACTAACACAGAATATCATGTTCTTGAAACTTCGTCTATTAACTCTTCAGCCTCGTATACTGCCTTTAATTCTTTTAAGGCAACAGATAATAAATTGAGAATATAAGGTCAAGTAATAGATCAGACTTTCCCTCGAGCACGGGGTATCTTCATAAGAGGCTGTTTCTGGCTTCAAGTCTCTGCTATGTTTGCGTTATTTTACACGGAACATCGTTTTGAAAACTTGTGTTATCACAATTTTTTTTCAGTATTTTAGTTCCAGCTCTTCGAGGCTCCCTCGAAGCACTTCAAAAAACGTCGGAAGTGAATCAGTAAGACGAACTACTTACTTCAGGCAACTTGAAACTCTCTTTAAATTTTATGTTTTCAGTGAAACTTTGAAAGAATAACATTCAAAAGCCCTTGATCATCACATCAGATTCCAAACAACCCAATTTGTCAGCCAATAACTGGGCTTTAAGTCTGGTTCCCATTGTTTACTCTACGTCTCTTTCAATGTCCCTTAGGGACAGGGAATTGATTGTATCTATTTAATTAAAGGGCACTAATGGTATCACCTCTTGCTCCCAAACGTGTGTATGGCCGAAACTTTAATTGAAGTTCTCCCACCTTCTCACAAAGATATAGATAGTATGCTTTGTCTATTTGTTAACGCAGAAAAGGGGTGCCACTGTTATTAAGACCAATATAACTGACAAACTCAGCACAGCCGAAGGAGACACCCTGCCAAACAAGGTTCAGTTAGTAAACAGTGTTTTGGAATAATTTTTTTGCTTCAATCATATTCCTAAGTCAGAATTGCATTCCTTTATACCAACCGAATATGTTACTGGCATTGTGGGCTGCTTTATTGTTTTAAAGGATTTAGATCTTTCATCAGTGTGGCCCAGGTTTAACTGAGGTTAACTCCAGGATAGACTCCTTTTTAGAAAAGGTCTGATACAAAAGATACATCGCTTTATCTTGCAACAAGCGAAATGTGAGAGGAACCAGGTAATCAGTAATGGTTGATGAGGAAAACCACCTTGGATGTCTAGAAGTATAAATATCAATGGTATATTCAAAATCTAATTTTATGTCCTTGTGAGCATACTGTGCATCAATATCATAACATTCAGGCAAGGCCCATTCATGGAACTACGGGTCTACATTTTTACATACAAGACGGCAGAACAGGTATTTTCGATAGAGCTCGCAACTACGTGCTATGTCAAGAGACTTCAGAATCACCCAGCCGAGTATAGCTTCTAGAACTAAACCATTATACACGTCTAGTATCACGCACGGAACTGTTTAGCCATTGTACCTGAGCCTTCCTGAATGACCTCAAACGTCTTGCCTACTTCTATCACAGAACTACGTAATGTAACATTTTTAATTTATTTATTCTGCTTCCAGGGTTGCTCTTCTCATCGTCTTTTCCCGAGTAGGTTGGTTGGTGTGAACAAATATTGTTATTCTTTCCTTTCATCTTCAGGATCCGATGTTGTGACATTTGGGATTCATATTCTAAAGTGTTTATTTGATGCAGCAATCGTATTCTTTAGTATTTTTGACAAATATCTTATGCACATTAAAGTGCGGTAGGACTAAATCAATATCAATTTCCTTGCACACTAGGAATTCATATGTTCACAGCCTCATGCTAAAAGACAAACATCACTATCTATAATAATGGAATAACTGTAGATTAGTAATAGAGCATATTTAGGGGGAGGGGGCTAACTGGCATTTATTTCTGACCAAGAAAGGTTTTCGTGTGAGGAAAACAAAGACTCAGGTAAAAAATAGACTTGAAAGGTCATCCATGATCGGACAGGGTCATAAGATCTTGCTTTCATTTAGCATGTAATCAGCTGACAACATCTACATGTATTCATACATGCATTTTCGTGTCAATTACGCGTACCTGATAGGTTTATAAGTCAGGACTGATAATCGTCATGATGTGAAAATCACAAACTGACAAAAACCTCTATTTATTTCCACCTACCTATTGCCGACACTCAATGACCCATTATCTGATATCGTTCTCCATGTTTTGTTTACTTTAAGGAATCAACATAGAGCAGTTGTGATCGATTTTAAACAGTGGCATTTATCTTAGGGTGCATAATTTATGTTATTTTTCCCTACTCACGAGTACTGATAGAAGAAATATGACCGACATGCTAACCGGCAGTTATTTATAGAAATTCTACTGATAGTTTCCTTTTGATATCAGCCAATTAGCGCATATTGAGACCGTAATTGAAAGAAACGATCAATTTGAGGGACTTCAGCCGCTTCATTCGTGGTTGGTAATAAGGAAGAGACGGCTCTGATGGATAAAAGGAGTTCTACTATGAGCATGATCATGCTCATCATGCAGTCACTAATCGCTCCCAAACATTTTTCGACGTATTTATCATCCCTTTCTGTAGTCCCTTCTCCTATTCCAACTGTCGCCAATTCTAGCATATTAGACAATACCAACATATTCAAAGACAACGGAATCCACACATTTCTGCTTGTTTTCTAGCATTTTTTCGCCATGATGGACCAAAATAGAAAATCGTGCATCTCTCTATCGCGGTAGCTCTTGAGAGTCTCTGGCTTCCAGAATCTCCCGTTTTACCTGTACAGTTAGAGATAGTGAAGAAAGTTACTCATTCGAGAGAGCGAACTAATTTAGAAAGTGCAAATAGTTGAGAGCCCTCACTTATTCAGAAATTGCCTTTAAAGGTGTTCATGTATTTGCGAGCTCTCACTTATTCAGAAATTGCCTTGAAAGGTGTTCATGTATTTGAGAGCTCGCACTTGGTGAGAAATCTATGTACATAGGCTACACATATAGTCTGCAGGAATTGTCGAAGTTCATGTGTTGTACATATACATAGGTCAATGCACGCACGTTTTTCATGTAGTTAAGTCTCTTGTTGAGGTTGTTGTTAGGTTAAGCACTCTAAGCTTGCTTTTGCTTTATGCTATGCTTGCAGTGCGTGCGCAGTTTGAACAATGGTACTCTGGCATGGTACCATATGAATTCTTTAAACTGCCCTGTATCAGGGTTGCTAGCTACATAGTAAGAAACTTTAGCGCTCTGTTTTGTACTGATGGTCCCACAAAGGGCGAAACAGTACTGTCTGTAGATGGAGTATATAGCTCCTTAGCTTATGTTAGGTTGAGCACTCTACACTTGAGACGGTACCATTGCTGTTGCTTTATGCTATGTTCACTGTGCGTATGCGGTTTGAGCACTCTGGCACGGTACCATATGGTTTTTTTAAACAGCCTTGTAGCAGTGCCACTAGCTACAAGGCAAGCAGTGCCACTAGCTACAAGGAAAGCAGTGCCACTAGCTACTGTCTCAACGCTCTGTTCTACACTGATGAGCCAACAAAAGGCATAACAGTACTGTCTGTAGTCTCTTGTTACATATGCTATTTGCAGGCCTTGCTTCCTACTCTTCTGTTGGTTTTAGATTCCCAGACTGTTAGATACCTATTTGAAATGCATAAAACGTTCCCCCGTAGTTTCATAGCATTAACATTAAGTCAGATATTTGTAACAGTCGAGAGAGACAGAGAGAGTTCGAGTCCTGATCTGATTTATGCAAGTTGAAAATGAAATGTTATTTAGCTTTGATTTTCATTCTAAATGCAAGTTTATATGTCTCACATAGTGAAAATTTGCGGGGAGGAATTTTTGTTAAATAATTTAATTAACTCGTACCCCCGGCATTTATGGAGCAAAGAGTGGGTGCGTAGGGGGCTACAGGACTCCTCTAGACACCTCCAATTGAAAGTTTACGCCACTGAAAAAAAATATTTAATTTTTTGTCTATAAATCATCTATTTATCTCTACTCCGTTCAAAGTAACTTACAACTTTGGCGTGAAAACCCTGCCTTGTATTCAACGAAGTAACTAGAAAAAAAATTAAAATTGCTATTTCAGGGATGCAAGCTTCTGGTGAAGTAAGGTAAAGTTCCTGGGGGTTAGCTCCTAATGGTGACGCTCCTTGATTCTGTCGCAAAATGTCCGGTGTTCAGTAACAACAATAGTGCTAGATAGAATGTTTACTTGGCCTTTGGCAAACGTTTCCTCATGTTGACGTTCTTCGACCGTTTGTAAACAATTTGTATCTTGAGAGATGAAGATATGTTTAAGTGTTTTTGTTTGCACATTTTTTGATGTCTCTAGACCTAATATTTGGAATACATAACGGCTTCATTCAAACTTCTTTTGATGCGATCATTAGCATTGTTATTGCGGTAGTGATATTTGGGGAAAACAAGAAGATAAATAATCGTGCTGGATGTTCTGTATGTAACTTATGTTAGAAACAAACTTTTTATAAGTGTTCTTGTTTGATCAAGCTGGTCATGAGACTATATATGTATATACATATATAAACATATATATATATACGTATTTTGGCAATTGCTACTGACAATTGCTAAACAATTTTTTCAACACCACGAGTTTCAGTAAACAATTCTTATACATTAACTGGCAATAACTGAAATAAAGTTTGGGATACTCAAAAGAACGAGAATTACCTTAGACGAGTTTTATCTTAAAGAGCTTGAATGAATGTGAACAAATATCCCTGTGTTAAATTTTGCAACAAATACAAAGGAATCAAACAAAATTTTATCAACTACATTTAGCTAAAGAGCAAGAGCCACCATAAACTTTGCAATACTTATCGCCATGTCTTTATTTATGCCATGGTTTGCATTTCTATATATAAGAAGTATGACGTGAATAGAATATCATTAAAATATCTTTAGTGTAGCCATAAAAAATGTAATCATGGGTGTTCACGCAAACTTTAAATGTCTGACTCTGACTTTAAAAACAACAATATATCCGGCAATTTTCCTTTTTAATGACTGTGATGGGAAACAACCGAGAAATGGCCTCATAGGTTTATTGAGACTGGTCATTAATACATGCATTTATAATAAACAATGACGAGAAGGTTTAATTAGATTGCATTAAAGTAGAAAAGAAGATTATTAGGAGAGAGTATAGACTATCGACGCAATAAAAATCATAAAAAGAGAAAGGTGGGGTGGTACAGATAGAAGCCGCTATTAATTTTGTAAAGAGGTATATAAGTTAAATTTCATTCGATTTCAAACATACCAAAATTTTCCTATTTGTATTGAGGAAGCTCTCTTTGCAAAGTCGTCGCGTGAAAGGACGGCCAAAATTTTGACGGGTTAAAATTTTGGATAAATGAAAATTTTTTTACTAGTGGATATCAAAGGTAATTTTCTTTGTCTAGAAAAGAGATATCTCATCAGTGATGGTGACATCTGCAATCTGTCATTCGACTGGGCTGTGTACCAGTTTACTGAATAGAAGCTGGTCAGCAGGTTGTTTGTATTGGAGAAGTAAAAAGCTATGGACTGTGTCAGGAAACTGTTTGAAATAATTCATATCTAAATAAGGAGGCTATGAGCTAATATGTAATCCTGTGACGATGGAGAGTTTGAGCGTTCTCACATCAACAAATTGTTTTTTTAAGGAAAATGTATGTCACACTTTTCGGATCAGGTCAAACGCTGATTGAAATTTAACAACAATGAGAAAAACATAAATTATATGCACTGAGGGAGAGGGTGAGTAGAGGGCGCAATAAAAGGCAAGGATAAATATAGAAAGACAATATGGAGAGACATAAACACTATTAATAGAGGAAAGTAGGGGAAATATATATATAAAATAGAGCATATACGAAAGTGCGTTTAAAAGATAGACATTAAGGAGGTATAAGGCATTTGGATTTTAAGTATTTGAAATATAAGATACCATTGTGAGGAAAGGACTGCGATACAAGAGAGATATTAGTTTGAGCAAGGACAAGGAATTTATTAAAGCAAGACACTGTGAAAAAAGAAAGTTGTATGAAAGAAAGCATGATAGAGAAAGAACAGGACACCACGAAGAAACAGTGATATCCTTAGGAAAGAAGGAAATATCATCATAAATAAAGAGAGATGTGATGGAATGGATAGGACATCATTAAAAGAGGAAGGAACTGTATGGATAAGAATGACAGTGTGATGCAGAGAGAATATCAGGGAGGAAGAGATGATACATAAAAAAACGTTGCCCAAAAAAGAGAGCAAAATTAAGAGGAAAAAGAAGGATAAAACAGTTGTGATGTAGAGAGAATGGCGTGTCGTAAAGTCTTAAAGTAACAGACGAATATTTTGAAGCGAGGAGGGTATGGTAGAGAAATAACAACATTATAAAATTAAATCAAGCCAAGATTTCAACAGTGGACATGGTGCCTAGCAACACTCAGAGTTAACAACTCTTCTTCCACATAGCAACATGTTACTGTAGCATTACATCAGTTTCGAGTTAAAACACTCCCTTATTCATACAGCACTTTTCAGAATTATGATAAATTTCGCTCCTCGAAGACGTGTCATACAAAAAATGGTATTATAAGAAGTACACTTCAAAATACGAACAACTATAAATTTTTCCAACTTATGTTTAGAACTAAACTGCTATCTCTTTCCACAGCACAAGTGGCATATAATCTGCAAGGATACCACTAAATTTAGTTTTCATAGGAGGCAAACATAGGCTAAACTATAACTATATAAACGATATCTAGTAAAACTCTAACTCAATACTCGCTATTTCAGAGAGCAGTGGCAATTCTTCTTTTTCTCGTCCAGTCGGGCAGAAAAAAAGGAAGGACTGTCAACAATGGTTCTTCCCATTTTGAATAGCTGAGCGCCTGTAAAATGCGTTGTTTACGCGAAGTTATTTCATGCCCCATAATGTTTTGATCAGATAACAATCATACCATTATTTTACAGAGGGGATTTTGTGTCTTGACACTCGTCTGTTTTGATGATATCTAGCTGTTTTCAAAGATAAACTTGATCACAAATCATTTTTATTGGTTGCTGTTAATGCAATTATAGAAAGTTGTATTTAGCTTTCATAATTGAAGGATTCAGGAGTATTCAGTAGTCGAGGATGTATTGAACAAGATTTAAAGCTCCACAGCTTCTTATTGTGTGACTTCAATCTCATTATAAAGCCCTGTGTGACAGTGTATGATGAATTGAGTGCAGTCACTGTTGTTACCATGGTAATGCTATGACAATCCGCAGTGTTTAGAGACCTCAGCGCGGGCTTTTAATGTCTTTTTAGTTTTGCAGGTTGGTAATTTTATTGTTGCCTGGTAAGAACAATTAAACACTACGTGGATAGACGTGCATGATTGATCAACAGAATTTTAGAAAACAAAATTAAAATAAGCCTGCTCTTAAACGATGCGGGTTGCATTATCTATCAAGCGTTCCTTAACCACAGTTCAGGCCCTAAAGGCAAATAGAGGATTAAATTTAACTTGTATGTCAGCTATTTTCTAATCCCTGGTTAGATATAGTACAATGCTTTAATTATTGTTTTTGACGTAAAGTCATAATTGATATGAAAACAACACACAACGATTTGACCATCGATTGGGGACAACAGGGAACCGAGATAAGGAAGTTGTCATCAACCACAGCATGAGCAAATCCGATGTTATGCACCGAGACACTTCTTTAAGACCTGGCAGATCCATTACTTTTCTCTCACAAGGTTGTCGCTTATAACAACTCCTTGTGGAACACTCTGTGCTCACTATCAGTTATTGCCTTGTTATAAAAATTGTAGCCCAAATCATTGTGGAACTAGGCGATTTTTGGGCGCAGCGATCATTACAATGTCATGGTAACAAAATGTGCCGATGTCGTAATAGATGGCGTTATTAACCGTTTAAAGATCAGAGGTCCTACTTTGAGGAGCCAGAGGCGCGCAAACCGTACAATGTATTTCACCATTCAATATTAGTCACTTTATCAGCCTTAAGTTACTCAAATCCCGGGCAGTGTTTTTTCGCCCATGGTTTCCTCTTCTATTTGCGTATTTGTTTATGTGATGAGCTTTGATCAAGCAGGTAGATGGTTTTCCCAAGGGTTTGTTTACGCATATAACAAGATGTAAATACTTTTGTATAAAATCTCCTGTATAATTGCAAATGGTCTATCAAAAAGTGTCTGCTACAATGCTCTCCCAGATGAGACCAGGTACGTAAACAGTTTGAAGTTACTTATATATGTCAGACGGTTAGCGAAAAATTTGAATTTTTATCGAAACATCATCGTCCTAAAGGTATTCAAATAACTGAGTCCTATACATTCAACTTTGTTTATATTTCCACTGAGTGCTTTCAAGAAAAATGCAAGTGCGACTTTAAATCCAGTTACCATAAATGGCTGCTCAAATGATAAAAACTATTATTTTTCCGTCACATTGACTAACGTAAATTGCAATAACCATTGCCATCAATCTTCTGCTATGTTAGACTAGAACCTAACTACCCGTGTGTTGCCATGGACGAATTTAAGTGTAAAATATATCTATGAAAGTCCTGGTAGTTTGGTTATTTGTTCCCAGTCCCTGGGCCCCATGATAGTTTGAGTCGGCGATGTCATTACCTTATTGTTTCAAATTCAGCGGTCAATGAAACAACTTACGAAATTTTGTAACAAAGATTATGCAAGAACTCATTAAATAATTTTTCCCTAAATGTGATGGTAAAAACGGCTTCCTTGTGCTTTGGAATGTAAAACGTTGAGAGAGGCTAAAAGCGGAGTTCATTTAAGGAAGTTTCACCTGGGACAAGTTTGAGAATCATGAAAACAGGAGTCGGACTATAATCAGAGTCACAAGTGACTTTGGGCGGCTTAGTGGGCTCGATTTTACTTCTTTGTACAGAGAAGCAGGGCTCCAAAATTGCGTAGAGGTGCATGTCGATTGCCACTGATAGAGGTTTGGGAACTAATATGGTGGCTAGAGAAATACAGTATGTTATCGTGGTTGGTCATGTATTTCAATCGTAAAATACACCCCACGGATACATGGGTTAGAATTCCTTAGGTAGCACTTCTCATTTTTCCATTTTCTTCAACATGCGTAATAATACCTTACACTTACGCGGCACTGTTTACAAAGATGAAATGTTCATCGTTTCATAATTGTCGTTTGATATCAGCCAAAATATGACTTGAATGCATCATCAGTGAAACTCTTTTCCTTTCATTCCGAATGTATTCAAATTTGTATCTATACTGGCAATAATCTTGCACGATTTTTTATGTAACCTTTGTTGTGACATATAACTAACTGCACAAAGGGGCATGATAAACTATGTACCATTTTCCCTCGTAAGCAAAATGTTTACGATTCAAGAGTTGCATCACTGAAAAAGGGCAATTTTTGTCGGATGTGAAACTCGGATGGCCTTGATGAAATCTGCGTATTGTTTCGAGAAGGGGGCAAAGCACTTGAATCGATGTATTCCCTTCATTTCAAGACCAGTAACACGGAAGGGTATATATCCGTCAACTTAGTGCGCTGAGAATTATGTACAATGACTTTAAACTGTCTAATAAGATTGGCTTCTTCAACGTGTGTGACCCTGATAGATCTGAACCAATAGTCATATGAGATAGAATTTCTCCTTCATATTTGAGAAACATTTTGTCATAACGTAGCAGACATTCATAGACTGCAAGAAATCGTTATTAGGCCTCTTAAGGTCTGCTGTTGCTATGATATCGTAGGAGAAAGAAACCTTCCATTTACTTTACTCGTATGTTAAATTCTCCACCAGGACCTCATCCGAAACACTGGCGGTGCAAGTGATGATGGTCCCTTATGAAAATCATATGAGGCGGAGATTTTCATTAAAAGATTCTATCAAGAAAGAATATTAAATAAGAGGCGACTGACTGAAACAAATGGGCTTTTCCAGAGGCATAAAAATTGGAAATTGCTTCACTGCAAAGTTAACGTTTTTATCTTGTGTGTTCTTCAAGACGGTATTTAATAAACCTCCTCCAAGGTTTTATAGGCTCATTTTAGCCACACAATGTATATTAAATCACGTGGTTAAACACAATTCTTATGATGGCGACTACTGTAACGTTTGGCGGTTTATCTCCAGACTTGCGTTTCTTGCTCGGTTTTTTGCCTTAGGACTATTGCACCCTATTGTGAAAGTCTGAAACAGCGCGTTTCATGAGTACTTTGTATAGACTTAAGAGCTACACTGTGCAGAGTTAGGGTATAATGGAGTATGGGAAGCTATTACGGTGACTGTATGAGCGGTGTGGTTGCAGCAAAGGAGCAGGCGAGATCTGATAGCACGTTGACACAACTACACCATGCTAGTAATTGCTCAGACATTCGTTAGAAGGACTAGTGTTCTCCCAGTTTCTTGCATTTGTAAATATCTTGAAAGCATTTCACCTATCGTATCGCTTTCTCCTAATTGATAAGAATTGGTTAACATGAGGGTTTTGGGTGTGACTAATTTGTCAAATGCGTTGATCCCTTTCACATGAGATATTAGTATCTAGGGAAATAATTACAAAGTGGTCACTTCAATTTCCGGAGCTCTATTTCCTCTAGTTACTTGCAAACCGAAGAACGATGAAAAATCTATTTCTTATTTAGCTAAACGTGTGATGTAGTCAAAGTCGGATTCTGAATCTATTCTTTCATTAAACTGACTTTGTAAGTTGCTACCCGTAGAAATTATCATATGTTGCCTTGCATTTTTCTCGCAAATTGTGGATACTCTTTACTACGAAGTGAGACGATTAATGTATGTATTTAAAGATGGTGATGACATTCTTTTACAACAGTTTTAAAAAGAATTAGAATATGATCTAAGTGTTATACATAAGTGTAAAAGGGTCCTCCAAATCTCCAAATAATGCCCAATAATATGACGCTCATTTCAGTTTGACCATTTATGGAGTAATGCTCTCTACCAGTTTGGAGAAGGGTTCGACTTTTAGCTGTTTTTCAACACTTCTCCTATAATATTCTTTGATCGTTGTTTATGAGTTTCATACTAAGGAAGGGGATCACAGAGCAAAGTCCCTATTGTAGAACATCAAACCTTATTTACCCGAATTTATCTTCTATCAATCTGTGTTATTTATGATAAAAGGCAGTATTTATTGTAAATTATTATATATCTCCGGGTGGGAAAGTAGCCACCTTACCCCCAACTCCCTCATATTTACTTTTACAAAAATCTGCAATATGGAACAGTTGTTGTCAAAGTTTATATCAGGGATTTTCAATGCGAGAGTCGTGATTTCTGAAAAGGGAGTGCATGTAGATGTAAAGGAGAACGTCGCAAGCCAATCCTTGGCCAAATTTTCAAGAGCATTTTACAGTTCGTATTAAATATGAATAGTACTACATCATTCTACACCTCTCTAAACAACAGGCAAAAGATGTCAAACGAAAATTTCATGTAGACAGCTAATAATGAACAAAACTGGCCCAAAAGAAAATCACACGACGACAGCTAAAATGAACAAAAGTGGCCCAAAAGAAAATTTCATGCTGACAGCTAAAACGAACAAAAGTGACTCAAAAGAAAGATAAATGCAGACTGTTACAATGAACAAAAGTGGCCCAATAGAATATCACGTGCAGACAGTTAAAATGAACAAAAGTGATCCAAAAGAAAGTTACATGCAGACTGCTACAATGAACGAAAGTGGCCCAAGAGAAAATTACATGCAGACAGCTAAGGTGAACAAATGTGGCCCAAGAGAAACTTTTTTCCGTAGTCTTATTAAATCGAATCGAATCTACTTTTAGGACAGTAGTATATATTTTGATGAAGAAAACGGACTCTTTGCACATAACCCATGGAAGAGATCTTTGTATGACACCAAATAGTATCACACCAAACATTGACAATTTTAAATCAACACTTTAAACCGATGGTTAGAATTAGCAGTAATTTTTACCCTGAGAATTGTATATTATATGGGGATATGTTATGGATATTTTCACTCATTAAACTCTCGAATTTTGTTACCAAATTAATAGCCCAGATAACAGTTTATTGATCGGCCACGGTTATCTACATTGATTACCAGTTGACGTTATCCTTAGCTCTTCCTCTTCCAAGCCGAACATGTAAGGTGCCATGATTAAACAATAGCGAAGTCGTGGCGCCAGGAACTGACAAGTACTTACAACAAATTTTTTAAAAAATGCTCATTTTACCAATGACAATATCGTCAAACAATCTTTTATGAATATCATCCTCTTACTCATTATTGCCAGTACTTGCCATACAAGCTTTAGATTACTAAGGGATGAAAATGATACAGGGTCAACGGCTTGATGGCGCAATTCTCGGATAACTGAAACCGAAAACACAACTGACGCTCGATTAGAAGCCATATCAAAGTATGTTTAAATGTAATTGCAAACTTTTGCTGTTGATGTTCACTTTCCTTTTTAGTTCTTAGAGCTGTAATAAAGTAACGAAGCTTTTTGATGTTTGATAGAAGCTTTTGATCTAACGCGGAAGTCCAACAGTCTTCTTTAGTGCGAAAAAGGAATCGGAAGAAGCACATTCGGAAACATTGGCCTGACAAATTGGAGTTGTGCTTTAATGTTTCATCTCAAAAGCATCGATTTTCAGGAAGAGTAGTTGGTATTTGGAGGTGTATTACGGTAACGATGCCTCCAGATTGTCAAAAATATCCTTCTGCTCTAATGCAGAAAGTCAGCGGCTTTCTTCTACATGCGACGTATTGGAAAGCACCGCGTTTGGAAACATAGGCCTGAGAATGTGACAATGAGCTTTGGTGTGTGATCTGAAAACTATAGATTTCAAGATTCGATGTTTGGTATATAGAGGTGTGCTATGGTAACGAGGTTTCCTGATGCTTGAAAAGTACTCTGGTTTAATGTAAAAAGCCAACGGTTTTCTTTTCTAAGTGCTGGATCGGAAGTACATGCCTGATAATGTGAAGTTAAGCTTTGCTGTGAGTTCTCAAAAGTACCGATTTGCAAGATACAATCTTTAATGTCAGAGGTGTTATAGAGTAACGAGTCTTCCTGGAGCTTGAAAGAATCTTCTTGCTTAAGGTAGAGGGTCAACGGTATTCCTTGTTGGCACCGGATCTGACAGGAGCATGTTTAGAAACATAGGCCTGAAAAGGATCAGTTTGGATTTTCATAATAAGAGTTTTGCTATTTGCAGGTCTTCTAGAGTTACGAGGCTACCTAATGCATGGAAGAACCTTTTAGTCTAATGTAGGAGGCCAACGGTTTCTTTTCGCATGTGCCGCATCGGATAAGAGCATGTTCTCAAACATAACCATGAAAGAGTGAAGTTAGAATTGGTGTGTTAAGTATCGCGTTTGATGAATTTAGAATCTAGAGTTGTGATGGAGTATCGAGGCTCGCGCATGCTCGCAAAGAGCCTTAAGGCCTAAACATCAAGGTCTACTTTCCAGTTCACTGTATCAGACTGGAAGGTGCTCAGGAAAATATGCCAAATTTGAGCTTTCGTGAATCGCCTCATATGCATCCACTTTCAAGACCAGAAATTGGTATTAAGATCGAGGAATTTGATATCTTGATGCGTGAAAAATTTCCTTGGTCTTATACAGAAGGCTAACAGATTCTTTCTTTTGTGTCAGACATGACAGACGCAAATTCTGAAATAGAGGCCTGGCAAAGTGAAGTTGAGCGCTGGTTCTTTCTCAAAATCACAGACATTCAAGATCAGGAGTACGGCATTTGGAGGAAATTATTACAGAAATGTGGCTTCCTGGTTGTTAAATAACCTTCTGGGTCTAAAGCAGAAGACCAACAGTTTTCCTTAATACGCACCGGAATGAAAAGAAGCACATTTAAAAACACAGGCCTGACGAAGTAAACTTGAGCTTTGGTGTGTGATTTCAAAAGTGTAGGTTTTCAAGGGCAGACTTTGTTAGATTAGGAAATGTCGCGCCTGTAGCATTTACCAAGTCATATATACCTTGAAAAAAGAGCCCTAATAATCTATTTGCTTGTGAAGAAATTAGGGGCTCTCCTGGTAAATTGAAACTGTGAGCAAACTTTAATGACAAATGCAGCGATTTAAAAGTTCTTGAGGGTGAGTCCCAAGCCAAACGCCAGCCCTGTAACATTTCTCTATTGTTCTTTACAACCACACTTTTACAGCTGTTCCCTGTGTTCTTCAAACATGGAACAACTCAGATGCGATGCAAGTGCAACGATACTCAGATTAATGCTGATTAAAAGTTGGAAAGAAAATGGATTTGTTAACGCAAAAGAATTATGCCACTAGACCATAATGAGCACTACAAGGTGTTTCTCTACCCTATTTTTAGATGTCTTATCCTTACAAACTGCAATATCTGGTTTAATCTGGTATACAAAAATTTACAAACATCTATGCTTTCATCCGGTCATTCTCTTACAGTGTATTTCGCAGTGTCATTCATTGTTTTTTAAAGTGTGCCAAATACTGAATTTCCTCTTCAATTCAACCCAAATTCAAAGCGGTCATCAGGTCCTTGTAAAAGACATTCTTCAGACCCTCTTGAGGTCCAACTCTTTCGGGAGTCTCAATTCCATGCGCCAGTGTTGGCAGAAATTTCTGCGTCAGAACTGTTTGCGAAAAAAATAATAGGAGAAAAATAAGTAACCTGAATGAAAAGATATAAACGCAGTCCATACAGGGTTAAATCCGCTCTTTAACCCTTTAGGTTCTCCTTTGTTTTAAGGGGTTAAGGAGATTTAAGTTCACCAACATAATTATTAAGTATGGAGGTGGACCCAAAAGGTAGCAAACCAAACGTAAAGTAAACGTACGATCAAGCAAGAATGTAGTAATAACTTTTCTTTACTTGATGTTGCCATGGCTATTTGAACATGGTGAACTTACATAACACAAACATTTAAACTTTTGCATAACAGTGTTGTCAGTGGCTCAATAGTTGTCAGTGAGGATCCTCGTCCTTCTCAGGGGGTAATACTGGCAGAATCTGTATTTGTTTACATTTTATACACATTGAGACTGAGCTTTTAATTACTATACGAAATGCCATCGTCTCCACCTGGTTTTTCAAAATCTTTAAGATAACCCAAAAGATTTTCGACATGGTCTCTTCAAGCAGTTATTCCAGAGCGAATTCCTCATCTAAGACCATGGGCTAGTACCTGAAGGTATTTCCAGCTGGAGGACTTTTGCGTTTGGAACTAGGCACGTTAATGGGCAGGGAGCTTATTAGCTGGGCCTTACGTACGGGGATTTACAGTAACTAATGTCTGAAGAGAATAAAACCATTAAAGTAATAATTTACGGGACGTGATCCGCTCTGTATTTTCTATATACGCAATTCAGCATATCACGAAACCAACGCAAGGTCTATCGAAGAAATCAACAAATAAATACATCCCTAGTTATACGGTACTTATTACACCCCATTGTTTAAGTACAGATCTACTTTCCTATACAATAACGTGGCTCGATGGATGTTTTTATTTAAGCTACTGCTTTATATGCTTGTCTTGCAGAATGAGAGAGCAGGACGTCATATTCGATAATTGTTACAAAGAATATGTCATTCTCATTGTCGTTTTGATTATTTCCTAATTCTGACTTCTATGGGCTTTTGTCAGCTACAAAGGTTGTTTTATCATAATTGTTTACCTAAGCTTCAAAACTATACTCTTACCTGGATAGTCTCTCCAGTTTAGGAAGCTTATTAACTGTCCATAATTAAGATTGCCATTTCCATCCCTTTCAGTCCTTAATCAAAGAAAGAAAAAAAGAGTATGGGTCATACCTTTGCTGAGTAAATACGAATAAATCTGATGTCAAAGGAAGGAACGGCACGTGGGAGATAAGCACTACAGCAATAGAATGTAGTAAAATTGTTAAATACCTCTCTAAAAGTGAATTCAGCAATGAGTCCTTCATTGGTAGATTAAAGGATTTGCAAATGTTGCGGACTTCCTTCATGGGTAGATATCCAGTTCTGTAGAAAGTGAAAAGTAGTATAAAACCTCGAGATACACAGAATAACTGAAACTAACGAGTTACGTACTTGTTATCAATGATATGCACAAAATATTCAGTTAAAACTATCAGATTCGGCAAGGATGTAATTGACATCAGGACACCGGACGTGTTCGGGATTAAATATTATTTGAGATATTGTACGAAATCATTGTTATAACTTTACTGCTTTTGGGAATATGAAGTTGTATTCTTAGTTAACTCATGTTCTGCTTTTAGCTTACACTTCTCTTACCACTCGCGTACAGCGGGGTCTGGAGATAACTTTATTGGTCCCATAACCTTAGCGCGGGTAACGAAGGGAAGAATTTCTGTCTTTTCCTAATGTGCTTTTATCAAGTTACCACCAAATGTGCAAATGTGAGTGAATACATTCATTTTGTAACATTTCTGAGAAAATGAGTTAAAATGTATATGGAAGCAGTGTGTAGTGGCAATACCTTTTGTCTTGCTGAAATGCATTGATGTAATGAACGGATTAAATATGAAGAGTGTCCTAGCCTGTCCTCTTACAAAATAGTACTGACAGGACTGTGCGGATTGTAAAGGGATTACTTTATTTAATGCTGGTCATGTGAGATTAGCAAGTGACCACGCAATCACGACATGTCTCTTAAACGAAGTTTTCATTGACATTAAGCAATTACAGACATAAATGTCAGCTTATGCATCTGCATTGCTATGAGCATCTTGCAGAAGCTTGTACTACGTCAGGGGATAATAAAAATTAACATTACACGTGTAACAGTGTTTATAGGCACTTTTGTAAAAATAATAAGACCTACCCATCTTGGTCATGATAGGTGCAAGCATCAAAGATCAGCTGGAAGTTTTCGTAGTTTACTTTTCTCATCTGCTCCTGCACTGTAGCGACTAGGACTTCGAGGTTGTCCTCTGGAGGCTGCAAAATATAACACCAAGTATTAAAAGTATTTTTTTTAATGCTTAGTAGACTGCGGTGCAGACCATCTCAATACTTTAACACTACGATTAAAATTCATCAAAAGTCTATTTCCAAGAAGCACTAGCATACTTCAACCTGTGGGATAAATATAATGCCTTGATGCAGACCTTTGCAACACTTTAGCATGATTGTATTTGTTAAAGGAGTTTATTTCATATAGCTTTTACAACATACCCGCATAAGACCGCTGCCTAAAGTTGTCGACAAACGAGGCTACACAATAGCTTAGTAATACGCCATATTCTTAGTTCACTTTAAGCAAGTATATGACAAACATGCTGCTAATGATCAAGTTTCAGAAAGCGTGGTTTGGAATCATGTCAACATTCTCCCGCAACGCAACCAATCAAATAAAAAAAGATACCGTATTAAAATTATCTGAACTATCCAAGATACACGAGGTTTCTCTGACCAGCAGTCACCTTGATTATAGACATGTACCTTTATCTATTTCTTGAGATCAGCGTGCTGGCTAGAATTCAAGATATACAACAGACTTGTAACCAAGGATGGTTAAAAAGCATCAACAGTTAATATCAGCCAACTGCTTCTGGCATACTTAGATTTGCGGGATTTAGGTAAAGCATCAAATTCAACATTGTAGGTAACTGAATCATCGTACCTTCCTTTCTCCAAACGATCTTGTCACTGTGATGATTTCATGATCTGATATGGAGCCTTCACTAACGTGGTGAAGGAATTCTCTGTTTGTAAAAATAGAAGTCGTTAAATTGCGAGCATTCCCAATACATCAAATAAAACAAAAGAAAAGTCGTTTCAATTTATATGCCGAGGCATCATTATGTTAAGTTCCTGGGACTACAAAGTCAATCGATGAGGTCTCCTAAAGAACATCCCCTTCCCAACCAAGATCAACATCACCTCCTTTTTATTAGCGTCGTTACTACTGCAAGCATTGTTATAATTGAAGCGTTATGACTTTATAAACCTTCTTAGGATCATCAGAGTTATAAACATATGTTACCTAAGCCAATCTAAAAAACCCACAAACATTCGTTTATTCATATATTTCCCTCAGCTGGAAGCACACAATGGGGAGAGTTTTAAGTCAGCTCTGTCACTTTAAATTTTTACTATGGAAGAGTCTGTGATCATTAAAACTTATGAGCGAAAATGCCGAGCCAATTCGAGGGTGTCGCAGTTATGCTGTTTTTAACACAGAAAACACTAAAACTCAAAGAATTCCAGTCGAGGTGGACCTATCGGGCTGGCATATTCCTCATCGTACTCCTCTTGCCCTCTTCTTTTTTATAATAAACAATTTGATCAGTATTAAACAAATACAAAAAATTTCCAAACTTGAAAAAAGTTTGGTTTAATGAAACAACGACGTCATTTTTGGTCACGTGAAAATTATTTAATAGATGAAAAAAGGACCAGGGAGACCAAACATAACTGCAACGACTTAGCGTCGCTGCGCAAGTTAATTTTCCTAAAATATCTAAAATTTATCGACAACGTGTGACGATCAAATATACAGACTTCAATGAATTACTCCTACGCGCTACAAAAAATAAAAAAAACTATTGTCATGGCCCGTGTATTAAAATCATCGTCTAAATGGCCCAATCGGTCCGGTGAGTATACATATCGTCAAAGGGGAGAGAAGTATAAAGAAATCTAACCGGCCAATCGAGTCGAGAATCCTACCCTAGCATTATCTAAGAGTGATAAAAAAAGATGTCAAGAAGAAAAAAAACAGAGCAAACCACTCAATTACCTGAAGACCTCAAAAGGTATTTTCCCCGAATCCTGTGTATCATGAGAGCTGAAGAAACTGACGAAATCCTCCTTGTGAGATGCAGCCAAAGCAGCCAGTTTTGGCAGAATGGCGTTGATGTTAGCTTGCGGGAACTCATCAGCATGTGCTTCCATATAACTCACTGCATACTCGTCCGCGTCAATTAAAATGAATTGATGTTTAAAGAAATCTACTTTATTGCCTATGAACAAGTCCTATATCAAAGAAACAAAAGCATGACAACAATTTTGAAATTCATTGGACACCTGATGCAGCAATATCCGCAGACACATTTCTAAGTCCAGATTACAAATCCCTTATTTCAGAAAATCCATCATATACTTATCAACTAATCATTCAAGAAAAATATAAAATTCTCATCAAATAAGCCGTTATAATATATATATATATATATATACTTATGCAACAATAATCCTAGCACGCCTTTGATATGAAATTGATTAATTTCTATCATATGAAATCTGACATATTTGAAATTGTGCAATTGTTTTCCTCATCTAAGCCACGTAAATGATCAACCGCCTGGAGTGGAGAGCATAGTGCTTTATATTTCAAAATTAGTCCCTGGAATAATCTCTCGTTTATACGGTTACTTTGTATTTCATTTTCAAACGGGTTCCGTGTTGTCAAATAGTGGGGAACTGAATGCCTTAACCGTTTTCTGTACGTTACTATACTAAACCTAAGATAAAAATTTCTCCCAAAACGTATATCTGTATTTATAACCTACCTGTGCTAAAATTTTCTGGAATGATCTGCCCTTTAGATGAACGAGTAATTTGAAAGCACTCCAAGAGGTTAACACCCTTCTTCCTCCCCAGACCCTCTCATTTTTTATTGTAAACAGTAATTAAGTAATAACCACTAAAGCTCACTGGGAAATAGAAATGACAGAGCCCTTTCTGATGCCTTTCAACATACCTGAGCTGCGTAATAATTGATTCCATCCGGTTTCTTGACCCGTCTTCTTTCCAGGAATTTACCTCCAATGATTCCAGAATTGCGCTGCGATGGCTCAAACACCAAGATGGTATCATCCGATAGGAAGTAAGATACAATAAATCTCCTGTCGATGTCAATCGGCCTTGTTGTATCCATCCTCGCAACGAAGCTCAATTTATTACTTTCTAGTCCATGCCTAGAGCATTACAGATAAAGGAAATATCAATACATATATAATATTTAAAGACATTTTAGCTTGACATTACTTTGCACATTTTTTAGTCACAATTGTGTTATACTGCGGGCAAAGTTGCATCAACGATAAAAATGGGGAGACGTCAACGTGCCCCCAAGTAGACCCATCAACGCATCTAACTTATTTCCACCATACAGTAGAGATAATTTTTTGAACGAGAGAATTCCAAAATTTTGGGTAGATTGTTGAAGACAATTTTCATAATAATAAAACACAGTTACCTCGACATAAGATGAACATGGTATGCAAAAGGAAGAAACCGTGCCGCTCAAATCTCCCATCAACCCACTAATCTGACAAATTCAAGATTAATTCTTCCTAAAAACATCCATTTTCCAGGAGGATATCTTGTTTCGCGGCAATTCTAAGGACGATTTAAAGACTTCAGGGGGGAGTTGGCACCCTGTCATGGCAATCCAATCAAAATGTCATCACTAGAAAGCTAGTTGCACAAACATTGCCTAATAAAATTCATAGCACACCCTACTCTAAATCCCATATTTGGCAAAAGAAGAGCAAAAGAGTTGCATCAAAAGTGTCTGAAAACTACGGCTACGGAACAAAAAAGAGCAATTGCATATCAATTAGTGATGAGGATTTAAAGTAAAACTAATTTGATGAACACTCCAGTTTGGATAAAAACATACCTGTCCTTTTGCATAAACTTGATAAAATCACGTCGCGGAGGTTTGGGTATCAAGCTGAGGCAGTTGCATAGCGAATCTTCTTCTGATCCAAAGTTATTGTAGGGCGGAATTTCGCGTGGTTTCGCAGACGGACGCTCCGGCTTCGAAAACAGGGGCTCAAAATTTTCTACAAAAAGGACAAAAGTGAAGGAAGTTGACTTGATATTTACTGCCGATGAATCATTCTGTTTTCCTATGTTCGGATGCTCATGCAAAGTTAAAATTTTACATAGGCGTATGTCTATTGGTATCTATAATTCATATGCATTCTTCACAAGTTCCATATATCGATGACGTCACGAAAAGTCAAAAACGCGCAAATGAAGAATAGGAAAAGAATTCTAATTTATCTTCTGGTGGCACAAATCAAAGGTATTGACTTAATAGACAACTATTGCTGTCGACTGAAAATACTTTGAGCTCAATCAAAATCGTGCGCTTATGAGCACCGCTCTTACCTCTCTCCGAGTGATGAGCACGACACAAAACGGGATCAAATTCAAAACATCCTGATACATTTACAGTTAAATGCTAAGGTAAACAGATGCCTTTGATCATTGTTAATTCGCTTGATACGTACCGATGAGCGCCAGTCACGGGCAGCAACGGTGTTAATGGAAACCAGGGAGTCATGAGAAATCATAGAATATCTACATTAAGATGTAAAGGGCACGGAAGTTGATAAGTACATGACAAGATTATTGTACCATCAGCTATAAATCAGCTGTAGCTGTACTCCGGCAAAGATATTCAAAGATGTGCTTGCTTTTCCTATCAACGTTCCCCCGGGCGTTAGAAACTCAATAAGAAGTGCCACTGGAAACATGTAAGGACATTTTGTCTTAACACTAAGTTCGCATAATCTATCTAGCAATGATTTGTAGGTGGCCTCGGAATTCAAGTCATCTTTCTTAAAGTATAAATATATAATCGATTTAATTTTGCATGATGTGCCACGGAACATTTTCTAATGCGAATATTTCAGATAGTAAAAGTTACATTCTACACTGTTTCACTTACCTATTCCATACTTTGATCTGTAATATTCTTTAGTGAAGTCATCGCAATCACAGATAAGGAATCGCCGTCCCCATACACCTAATACTGTACCAATCATCATATCGGAGTCATAATAATAATCTGTGTGGACAGCACCAGTCTAGTAATTCAAAGAGATACCATGTTTTATTTTATTTATACCGCTAAGCAGTGATTTTTAACAACAGTCTTAAAGCGCACAAATGTCCCATAAAGGGTGTCAGATATATCACGAAGAGCATCAAGCACAAGTCGAGTTCATGAAATTAATGAAATCCTCCTCGCGTATATATTGAAGCCCCCGTAGATCATGTAGTTCACTTGATTTACCCACATTCTGATTACTTAGTTACTGCAGATAATTATCCACTTAGTTCGGCTGCTACTTCACACGACATGAATCCGTAGGTCCATGTTTGGAGCCCAGGGGTAACATTTCTATTTCTGTAGTATCTACTCAAAATGTCAATAACACACCATCCCAGTTCGAATATTTCACGAATAAATTAAATGCTTGGAACATTTAATTCTCTTTGTCGCCCACGCTCGTTCCACGCCCTAATTCGAGCTCATTATTCTGCAAAGATATTGGCTTTGCGGCATTCTTAATAAAATTTCTTACCAAGGTTCTACAAACTCTCAGAAAGAAACTGTATTTCTGATAACTGCTCGTCTTAAGGTAGTGGTTCGAAACTCTCCCTTGAAATTCTTCCTTCATTTACAAAAGCATAATTCCCCCTTATTCCAGACCTAAACTCGTATAATAATAGCTTGCTAAGAGATTTCGGCAGGCACCAAACAACATTCTTTTCATTCACCCTGGATACATGGCACTTTCACGTCCCCTTTGATGAATTGCCCTAGTTCGTGAAATACTGATCAAAAGAAAACTTTCTCAGGTCCAATGGAAATTGCTGAAATTTAGTCCAACAAGCGTCCAGTAGGCCCTAGGTAGTCAGAGAAGCCTCGAGGATGATTTTCATCTCTGCTTTTGATTATACTTACGTAGCATCTAAGCATGGAGTACACTACATATTTCAAAATCTCTACCTCTATAATACAAGTAGCAAAGGTCACAAATAATCGGAAAAGAACATGACAAGACATACAATCTTTAGACACCCAAATCTTGACATAACAGTAGGTTTAAGTACTCAAGGATTACTATATATTTCAATGATTGCAAATGCAAGAAATTTTTCCTGCATCCAAATATTTGCAAATTTCTGTCAGATAGTTTTAAAGTGGTAACATCATCTCTGAGTGCACAACTGTACTTAGGTCGGTCTTGTTCTACAGAGTTATTTGCATGTCTTTTAACAGCGAATATTTCACTAACAGTTTATTTGCTCATACCTTAGTGTAAAAATGCAAGAGTTACAACTAGAACTAACATTTTTTTACAATGATATAATCTACCTTCAAGCTGTCCAGTATGTAGCGTCCGCCCTGTCCCATTGGGCCAAAAACATTCAGAACTGTGCGATTCGTTATCTCCCCTGGTTGCGGTAATGACGGTAAATCCTATGAAGACAATGAAAGAAATCTACAATTAGTGGCCAAAACGCCTGGAAGGAGCAAAAATATCGTCTAGATGTGGCATTGAGCTAATGCCGCATTTCAGGATAACATCGACAACCTTTTCCGGTGCTCCTACTAAGTTGTATCAGTGTCGTAAGATATTTCACCGCTTATTCAATATAAAAATATATTCTTTACATACAGAGATATAAGCAAGATTTAATATAAATACACCAGCAAGATTTAAAGGCAAGAAGAGAAATAAACACATTGATAATCCATAATGACACTTTGATGTATTTTTTTTAAACTGTTTCTGACGTTTAGACTCTGTTCTCATGTAGAATAGAGTGATGGCTACCCCCACCCCATAGCAGCAGCTGACCAAAGGCTTGTTACATGTTAGATAATGCACCCAATAATGCAGATTGTTTATCAAACGGTGTATGTAACTTTCCGAATATTATATTCGCGGGCCCTTAATACAATCCAAATTTCGAAAACGGAGTTCCGTATTTAATATGCTGAGGAGCTCTTAGCGATACTAATGATCGTTATAGAAACTCTGTCGTACAAATATTTTGTCCGCGTCTGGAGAATTTTGCTTACCCCGTTTCTAAATGTGGTGTGGAAACGGCCTCAAATGTAACGCACGTGTACAAAACTCTCATTTTCTTCAAATTTCATATCCATGTGCTTGCTTTGTCAGACATGTTATATGTGGTATTAAATACTTTTATTTCAAGCTTTCTCCAAAGATATTATTTCTCAAAATACCATCTTTACACCATGATTTTCTGTCACCTGATGTATTCCAACGAAAAGTTAGTCAGTCATCATCATCGTATTTGCTGTGGAGAACTAAGTCCTCCAGAGGTGCTCCAGATGTATGTTAGTTCTATATTTTTTTCTTATTCATCACTGTCTTTCTTAATTGATTCTCGTCGATAGCGACGGTAACTTTCCTCAGCAACCGTAATCACTATTGAATGTACATAACAGAGATTGTGTTCAAAGAGAATCATTTCCATCTAAGGTTACGTTCATGTGTTACTTCATGTAGTTCATGTGTTACTTCAGACAGGTCACCTTCAATCGGTTGCTGTAGCGCTTTTAGAACATAATCAACGTACCTTAGGTAGCTTCTGTCTTCTTAGAAACAAAGGAATAGCATCCTTTCCAGAATTGGGCTGAATAATCTCTCTGATCTCTACCGTATCATCTGCCAGGAAATAATGCAACACCATCTCCCTCAGATCGCCGAACATGCTGCAAAAAGACATCGAGAGGAATGAGCTCTGACACTCTTATCAAACATATTCCAACAACATGAGTAACGAAAAACGTTTTACTGATACATGTGTCACACGTAATGAAGCATCAAAATCCGCTCTCCTTCTATAGCATCTTGATGATAAATGCCTTCTTGTGTGGCAAAGCACTTAACAAAATCGAATCCTTTACTAATTAAATGTTTACGTACGAAGAACAGAAATGGTCACATAACTAACTTTCCCGCTACAGCCATTACGTTTTGAAACAATGAAAGTAGTCATTGTATCATACCCCTCAAATATGCTTTAAATGACCCACATTTTAAAAAAATCCTACGCCCTCTCGAGATCGAAAAATTCTGAATCAAATGCAGACTCGAATAAGGCAGCGACGATATGTTGCTCCATCCCTTTTCGATCTCAGTTCGACTGTTTACTCTGTATAATAATCAAGTAATTCAAAATGAATTATTTACTCTTATCATTCAAAGATTGACATACATATTTGAAGTAGAAATCAACACATACTTTTCACTGTCATCCCAAAGGCAATAGAAGCGAAGTACTCTTCTGTCATTCTCAAGGAACTAGAAAAAAAGACGAAAGATAATCAAGCACACATGCACTTTTATTAACGCTCAAGACAATCCAGCACTCTCTTAAAGAGCGGAGATGATGTGATTCGGTAGAGAGTCACGTGAGCAGGGTCGCGGTATTACCAAGTAGGGTCGCTAATTCATTCCTAGGTAGCCACCTTCCAGCTGGGATCACAGTAGAACGTTTTCGGATTGGCAGTCGGGCGTATAGGTGAACCGTCAACATCCTATTTGCCACAGAGGCTCTTTTCTCACGAAGCTATTTTTGCAAGCAAATATAGTAAAAGTTAGGGCGTGTCGGTGGGTATGCTTTTGAAGCGTAAGTTTGTGTGACTGTAAGTAGAGCAAGGGGCCGGGGAGAGAAAGATAGGGTGCTACAACCGGGGCTCGTAGGTCATAGACTGGTAAAAACTTCACAAAAACGTTTAGGTCTAAATACTGAGACTTGGCTAGAAAAACATTATCAATTCATCGAGGAAACAACCTTCCATGCTTCAGTGATGGAATTACCATTACGATATGAAGAAACTCTGATAATTCTATGCAGCATTGTAGATACAGAATTATGAAACGATTTCGCCTTATCTTCAGATCGTGCAAGAAAAATTATGAAAGTCGCCTCAAGCCTCCACCGATTGTACTTCATTCGACTAGTTTACAAAAGCTATTCTGCTTAAGAAATTAGGGCTAAGTGCAGCTTTCTGTCTCCCCGAACTAATAAAAATATGATAACATAAGAAGATAACAACTAGGAAAGTTCTTCTCGGGGAAAAGGACTGCAAATCGAATGAGTAGAACTGGCATGGATAATAAAAGAAGCTACGGGGATTTGGGAAGAACTAAAATGTATAAAGATCTTTAATAGATCCCTCATATTGTTTTGTCACTCATTATGAAGTCTATCATTCAAGACACAAATACCTGTCTTTAACAACAACCATACAATTGAATTCAAGGACCTTATTCCATTTAATGGCTGTAATAACTGATAAATATTTTAGTTCAAAGTTCTTTTTTATCATTTAAAAAACTTTAAAACAAAATAAGCAGCACTAGCAGTAAACTATGCGGCTGCAGTATCCATTACCTGTCTAAGGGTATCTTCTTTTTCATATGGGCGTAGAGGCTGCATGCTTCCCTGCACCTTAATTGCAAAGCAACATAAAATAATTTAACTCTTGAATGACCACATGTTTGATGAAAACGTTGTGAATCAATATTAAGTTTCACATCACATGATGAAGCAACATAAAGAAACTCACTGTACCATATAATGCAACCAGTGCATCCCATTGCTGCCAGCCTGAGCAAAGCACCCATCAGAACCCTATAAACTTTGTTCAAACTTCCATGTTTACTTCTGCTCATCATCATAACATTTAGTGGAACTCAGAATGAATGTTCCAGTGTGATATCACATTGCAGCTAGAATGCGTGGTAAGTCATCATCATTCTCATCATATTTACCTCCTATCTGAGGACGCTTGATACCTAATAAGTGCTCATTATCTACCTCTCACACTTCTCAAGTCCCAGAAGCAAAATGCAAGTAAGAATTTTAATACTATGCTAAGTGAAGTAGGAACAACACCTGGAATCTGGAGCTGCCCAACTGCTACAAGGCACTAGCAAGTACACCTTCAGTTGCCACACGTATTTTTGCTACAAGTTGAGTCAAGCAATTGTATTATTACTAAAACCTAGAACCCTCACCTTTAAAATGTGATAGTCAAATACAATGCTATTAAAACAATGAGGCAGATTAGAAAGAACTCAAGTAAGAAAAATCTTACACAGAGAGGGTTGAATATGTAATACACATACAGTATGATACAATAAAGCTTAACAAGATGCTTCAAATATCAGACATAGAAACATCTCATAGATTTTGTGAATGCTTCTTACCTCTTTCCTATGTTGTGTATATGGGTCCTCTGGAGTAGATGCCTTATTTCCTATTCGAAGGCCAAGCTTCCTTAAGAAGTTAAAAGTGAAGTCATCTGAACCCTATGAGAGAAGAAATTATATGAAAATGATAGAATCACCAATTACAGTGGATGATAAGTGTGTATAGAGATGGAGGCAACTATTAAAAATATCTTGTGAAAGCTCATATCATGTAAAGGAGAACTTGTAATAGACAACAAAGTACCTTTGCCCTAGGAGTGATTGCAAAAACCAAAAAACACAACTGACGACTATCAATGGATACAAAGCTCTAGCATCACTTACTGTTATTTTAAAGGTCCTGGCATAGAGGACAATTTCTTTTCCAATGTTGAAATGTTCAACAGTATAATATTGATCATCATATGGAGGTGGCAGAGGGATTCTGTGTCTTCTTATTAGTGTACCTAAATACAAATAATAAATATGACATACCATAATATAGAATATACACTGTAAATAATAAAATAAAATAAAATATAATCTAATATAATATGATATAATATAATGTAATATGATATAATATAATATAACA
>JAAAKL020000275.1:0-47979 GCA_010016065.2 Carybdea cf. marsupialis auct. non (Linnaeus, 1758)
AGTACTCGTGACTACACTTTTTCGTAGCTGGAAACAATGGGAAGCTCGATCCAGTCTTTTTTAGAGATCAGTGGTTCTGAACGGCTCGTCAACCTTTGCACGCTGTTCATTTAACCACTTCTATGTTCTTTTACAGGACTCTACAATGGTTTCTATTGCCGCCATCCTGATCCTTTAGTTTACGTCTATGGTCAATCATGTCTAACATTTGCTTGATAGTCCACGGTTTCTTTGTTCTTCTACTGTTACACGAGACTATCGCATTTACACTCTCGGTTACAGCACTAGCCAACAACTCCAACATCTTCCATTTGTTACTCTCTCATCATCCACCTCCAAGGCCTCATATCTAATATGTGCCTTCACAATATATATTTTCTTCACTTCATTATACCATCTCAATAATGCTACAGTTTTCTTAGCTTCCCTCTGTGGTTTTGCTGTTTTCTTCATTGCTTGTTGCCACCACTGCTTCATGGTTACACAGCTTCTGGGTATGTTACTGTTTCTTCCAAAGCATTTCTAAATATTGCGTTAAGATAAATATAATCTGCTTGATTTCTTGTGTTATCACCACAGACCTCCCCGCCCACGCCCACAGACCTCCCTCTTGATGTCCAAAGAAAGCGTTCGCTTACATCATATTATTCTCTTAACACCAACCTATTGTCCTTATTAAGTCTCTTACCCAACCAATATACTCCCTCCCTCCCGACTCGGTCAGGACCAATCTTAGCATAGCAGCTTTCAGTTACCAGAACAACATCACGGTTTCTTCAATTTATGATACGCTTCCATTAAAATTATACGGTTCATTGATCATCCTCCTGCCCTTTCTCATATGTCACTGGATACATATGTATGATATTGATATCCATTGGTTGTCCTCTTATCTTTAATAGCAACAACCTGTCCACCAGAGATCAGCAGCCCTTGATAGACTTTGATTTCTCTGGCTAGAGTAGTACCTCAACTCCTCTCTCTCTCACCTCACACCTCCAGATTATATAAACATGATGTCCCCATGCTGGACCTCTCCCGCCCCCAGCCATCTAAACTCACGCATTTCTAAATCACTGATTAGTAGTCTACTTATCCCCTGGTAGGCATTGGCAAGTTTCAGTCTGCAGTAAGGTCTTCAAGTTGAAAGTGACCACCCCACAGTTGCTATCACCTCTTCAAAACTACCTCTTCACTGGGAGTCTTATGACGTCAGTAATCTCTTGATGATAGAAGTGTACCTGATGCTGCGAACAAAAATCCTCAACGTCCTCAAAGTTTAACGTCGTCAGCCCCATGACTTATGTGAACAAGAAAATTACTACCTCACGCAGACGTGACGGACGTCTAGCCCTTCATGTAAAAAGGGTACTTAAGTATTCCTCACTGACTTGAGTTACGACAAACAGATGTGTTAAGTCCAGTAAGAATTGATTATGTGAATAGTGGACAGAAATCACATGAATGACCACCTTTGTAATACGTATGATGTAATTAGTTGGGAGACCCTTATGTTGATATAAAATAAATGTAATAGACGTAGGAGAAATGAAGGCTCTCACAACATTATGACTACTAAACTTCAAGATCTATTTTTATCAAAACCGCACTTAGTTACATCTTCAACCAACTGATACAAACGAAACAATCAGCATCAACAGCACATGGTGATGTGCCTGCTGATTGGCTAAAAAAGTGGCCTCAGTTCCAGTTATGATTTGGAACAATAGACGTGATTTAGAGCTTATAACGGAGTTGGAGTACTGAAAAGAGACAGACGTATCTTATATTCAGATTCGTAGTAAAGAAGTCGTCGTCGTTCTTAATTTGATACTAAGTGCGGCTAACGTCGTGCGCTCGGACATTACAAGATGCTGTACTCAAAGTTTATCAAACTGTACAAAACCGCGATATCTATTTATTAACAATAAGCCATCAACTGTGACGCAGGAAAAATGCTAAGTAGGACGATTGTAATGCTAATTCAGTTTGTTTATAAAAATAGGTTTATAACAGTCCTCCAACAACAAAATATAATTTAGAAAATATTTTTCCCAAACTCGTAAATTACATGCTTTTAGGCTCGGTACTGCCTGCTATAAGCGTTATTTGGTTTCGAAACTTGTAGTGGGCAGAGCAATGTTCATTGGACACTTATTTATCTATGTCATGTAGAAACAGCTTATCTCTGTTATTGGCAATACGACTTTATAGTACTGACTCCCTATGTTAAGACGCATAATTAATTTTCTCTTTCCGTCAGAGTTGGCATGCAAGATGGACATTTTTTTAAATGATTATACATTACACAAAAGAAAAATAAGCATGAAAATCTGGACTTGATCAACTTTTAACAAATTTTTATTCCCATTATATTTCTTATCATGATTAAAATGGTAAACTATATAATTGCTACATTATCTAGTTTACGACGTTGTAAATATTGTCGATATATTTCCTTCAGATATAGCTTCTTGAAGTTTTCCGTTTTTGTTATACTTTACTGTTGTGTAAGGTAAGGTGGCCGGTTGCTTTGGTCGTCATCGTTATCGTTCCTCAGCTAATATCAGATACTCATAATCATGATGCGTTTGGATAAGGAGTTTTCACCTTAACAGCCGTGAGTATACTCAAAGCATCACAGTGCCGTAACCACTGGGGGGGCTGGGGGGCTATAGCCCCCCAATAATTTTCAAGGTGATTGAAAGAATGTCCACAGAGTTTACGTACCGTCAGTTGCCGTAGAGCGTAAGAATATGTTCTGCTTGATATATTGAGAAGTCTACTATGTTATCCGGTCTTAAATACAAGGCAATATTAAAGCATTGCATAGGCAAACCATCTTTTCTCGGCCACGCCCATGGGAAATGGAAAGCCCGGTTTAGCCCCCCCAATAATTATTTCGTGGTTACGGTACTGCATCAACCCTCTCTGCTTGACAACCTCTCAACCGACCGAGCTAACTCGGCTCCTGCTATGGTAATGCCTTTTGAGAAGTTAGCAGAAACTATTAACATCAAGTAGTGAGGTTATATCAGTCACTACAATGTGAAAGGACAACTCCACGTCTATAAAATCTGATGATTAGAAATTGGAAAGGCTTGTCTAAGCAATTGCATCTTAATTGATTATTAACAAGGTTGAGACTATTAAAGTTTGAGTTTGATTCTCTGCATCATCTTGCCCCAAAAGTATAGCGATAAATGGGTCAACAACAAGCTCCAGTCTCAGTTTTAGCCGCTCAAAGAAGGGTGAGATGGTATGGACATATCTTACGCCTGCCTCCGAGTCATCCAACCCGCGAGGTCCTGGATTTTAGTCCGTTTGCAGCAGGATGGAGACGCCCACGAAGCGCACCTCGCACTCGATGGCTGGATGTCGTCGCCAAGGATCTGCGATCCTGTGGAGTGCCTTTATCTCAAGCGGAGCAGCTCGCTGCCGATCGTCAGAACTGGCGAGCACTTGTGTTGCAAGTTGGCTCTACGCACCGCACGGTGCTTGAGGATTAGTGAGTGTGAGTGAACATCAGTGGCTTACTTCTGAAGAATTTCAATTGTTGCAAAACATCGATACAAAGAAAAGTTTCTTTGTTTCAAATGGAGCACCCAGCTCCACATCAACTGCCATCCCTTGACGCGCAATGATTTCTGAGAAATTCCGGTTGACATAATATATTTATTATGAACTTGTATTTGCGATTACTACTGATGTGACCATGATTGGTACCCTGATGACATATGACAACCCTAAGCAACACTCTTGGTAACCTTACCATGGTTGCTTACTGCTACGTGGGAGCACTAGAATGTTTTTTACTTATTATTTGCATAGTGTAGCATGTTATCCTGACTCATATAATAGCTTTATGTCCAAAAGGAAGCAAACAACGAACTGGAAAACCAACGTAGACTCTTAATGAAAACTAAGTAAAACAAGAACGTGTATTACGCCTTACAGATACTAGCTGTAATTTGCTGTGTTATACAAACTTTCGATTACATCTCTAGAACATAAAAACGCATCAATGTAGGTCATAAACTGAGCGTAGTTGCAAACACGTCTTTGATAAACCTGCACCCCCTGGAACGAGTAGAGTAGATTAGGACCCAGGCCCTTAGTTTGAAAAAGAACGCTTGTGCTCAGATGACTTGTTATGTAAACAAAAACATACTTATGTACAAGAAAAAAGAACAATGGATGATTTCGATGCTTTCAGTTGAAGTTTCGTCTTCAGCAACAAACAAAACAACATATGGTCTAACAAATACATTTGGCATAAACAAATTTTTAGAATCGAGCAAGCTCTGCTACAGTACGTATCTTTGTTGCATGACCCAACTAGGTCTCTCTGTATTATCGTGACAGCTTAACGCGTCAAAAACAATTTGTGGTCAAAGTATTTAGAAATATTATCCCTCTCTACCTTACTATCTCCTAATGTCACGCGAAAACGAATTCATTTAAAATTAATGAAAAAGAAGCCTGTAGAACTATTATAGTTGGCTTCGAAGAGACTTAATGAAAGTACTGACTAAATATTCATAGGCGACTATCAGCTTGTATCTTAAAAGGTCTTCTCTGTCTTCTAAGTACACGTACCTTATGATTTATTGAGTTATTGACTTGTAGACGCTACGATAGCCAAACGTTGTCACAAGGACGACCCTCGGTTAAACTGACGGTGGTATCATTTTCCAATTGTGAATTTGAATATCAACCTTTTGCATGTTCCATGTACATATTTTTAAGTGTAATGTCAATTGGAAGCAGTGATATGGTTATATCAAAGGTTGGCATGACGTTTGAGAAGTCAGAATTTTCAAATATTTATACATATATATCTATATGCATATACACACTAGATTATACATGTGTCAATGGAGGAGATCAAGGGAAATTATATGGAGATAGAAGAATTGTTGTAGGCCAACTCAATCGAATGTTATCACTATTTATATCATATATTAACGCGGATCCGAACACTAGCCCTATCTGTACCTTATCATTGCCCTATTTTTACCCCTAACTCTATCCTCTCCTACCGCGACTCCTTACCCTACCGTAACACTACTCTATAACCCTATCCTTACGCTGCTCCTTATTTTAAGTTTAACTCTAACGCCAAGGAACTCATGAATGAATTTCTGACGACCACTGTTTGGCGGCAAAGCGTCTTATAGTGAAATGTTATGAAAGGTCAATTAGGTTAGCCTGGAGAAATGCCCCTACCTTCATTCCATTTCCCTTTATCTCTTCTATCGATACATTTATGATATAGTTTCTATATACTTATTAGAAATCACTAACGTTCTTAAAGTTATATCAACCTTTTATAACAAATTTACGTTCTTGTAGTAACTGTGAAAGCTACTAAAACATGCCGAAACTGATGCTCAGAGGGACCAGACACCTGGAAAAACCAGAGAACAGGGCTCGACTCTACAGATGATCACAATTGCTAAATTGGAAGCATTAGTTTGTGTATGTTTTAAGTCTTTATAGGATGCCAACGTGAAAGTTTCCCACAGTACTTTTCACGTTAAGTTACTTATCTTGTTGCATGTTGATCTTTGATCTCGTTATTTGCGTGATTTGTTGTTGACTAGTCGCAGTGATCAACGCATTTAGAGTATTAGCAATAATCAAGTTTATAGAAAGTCTCACTGTGCATGCGCATAATCTATTTTGTCAGTTTCAATAAGTTGCACATGTGTGGTAGAGTGTCAGACTCACAATCCCAGGGTCGTGAGTTCGAACCACCCTAAACTTGCCTGTCACGATCCCGGAGGTACTGCGCTCTGTCACCTGCTCTCGTGAAGTGGAAACTGTGTTTCGATAGATAGAACAGAAAGGGGACTTCAAGTACGAATAGCATGAATAGCAAGCATGAATAACATGAATGGCAAGTATAAATAGATTGTCATCCGAAGGGTAAAAGTAACCTTGTTCCTTGTAGTGGCTTCGGCCTTGAACAGGGTGAAATAATTAGAAAAAAAATTTCTGTTTCTTGGGAAACCATATCCCTCCTACATCTGCCTCCATGTTGGGAAGGCTAGGCCTTAAAGCGCTTTCCTTTACAGGAATGAAGGGAAAGAAATTGTAACAATGGTTTTCGAAAAGTTTGTTAATGGTACAGAATAATAAGACTGCACGAAATAGCGAATTCATTTTGCACTAAAAAGCTTTTTTCGTCTGACACTCCTCAGAGTACAATTCGTCAGAAAATAACCGAAAGGGAATCAACGAAACAATGGTTTTAGAAATACAAAGCGTGACTTTCAAGTGTTTAGGCAGTGATATTTAATGGCGCACATTGTTTTACCCATCATGCTGTTTGATACTTTTCTTTTTATTCAAATAATCACCAATGTTCAACAAGATCTCGGTTATACCTCTTTATAAATATTCCTTCTTAAAGATGCATCCTCTGAGAATCTCGTTTCTCTATACTAAAGTCAACGGGATAATAGCATAAATGCTATATTGAGTAAACACAAGAAGTAAACTACAAAAAAGTCCAGAGAAATTTTCAATAAATGTTTGACAGTGAAATGATTTTCTATTCGACTGCTACCGAAGATCGTGCTTGCGTTGATGTCCTTTTTCTTCGTCCATCACTTCTAAACCCTACACTTGTAAAGGCTTCAAGTAGCCTGATAATGAACCATATTTGTTTATTTTTGTTTTTGAACAACTTCTTTTTGCGTAGCCCTGTTGCTCAATGTTCCATGCATGAAAACAGATCAGGAATAACTTTGTAATGTTTAAATACCATTTAAAAGATTAGGTCTTTATTATGATTATACAGACATTTTATCAAGAAAAATCTTGTTTACTAGAAAGCGATATTTGTGAACATCATCTAACCATCAAAATTATTTTGACAAAAGTTTACTAAAATCTACATCAAATCATCTTCATCTTAAATGTAAAGAATGCTGATACGAGAACAATGGAAAACATGTTTCGCATTTATGTGTTAAATAGAATCGCTTAAGATATTTGTCATGTCTTGAGTCGTAGTCTTTTTCGAAGCTACGTTTCGAGAGAAACTTCTCCCATCTTCAGGCTGAATCACTTAAATTGTAAAAAATATAAACTTGAAAGCAAATAAATATACCCAACCAACAATATTCTACTCATCTATGAACATGTAATATCAATTTCCATTTCTCCAGTAAGTTCTCGCATTTGTGAGGTAATAATTCAGATATGCTATTGTACAGTAATCGTAAATGCCCAACGATATTTTATTCTCGTATTGCAATTCAACTCATTATTAATTAAAATGAAAATAAATTTCCATTTTAGATCATTTTCTATAGCATTTGTACTTGCGTCCCTTGGCTTCTTCTCTGGTATAACCTTGCCATCTTTCTTATTCGATTTGCAATCAATCTTGTATTTATTCTTTGTAGGGGTTAATGTAATTCCTAAGGCTTTTTCGTTGGTAACAATGCTATAATATTCGTATCATCTTTCCCTAGAATGTTCATTGTGGTCAAGAAATATCTTCAGATCCCTGTATTTAGATAAATTTTGATTTAAAATTTTTTCTATATAAAGCCGTGATTATTTTACAAATGTCTGAATAAAAGTAATTTCTCGCTTAATCTCTTGTGAATATTGGTTGCAAATGTCGTCAGTTACAATGAGATACGTGAACAATAGTTGTCGAAAATTTTAAAGATCTCAAAACAGATCCTTGAGGAACGCCAATGCTTTCAAGTTGTTTTGGAGAGTAGTGAAGTAAAGATTTCCTGCAATCAAGGTAGGAGCAATATCCATTTTGCAACCTGTTACGCAGACTTCATAGTTGGAAGTAGTCGAAATCGACAAGGAATGATAAACTGCGATAATTGCTTTCTTAAGTCTGGGTACATCGTACCGATAACGGTACTATCGGTACCTTACCTTTAACACCTCTGCCAGTATATTGTGAAGTGTTTTTACTTAGGGGGGATCGAAACTCATACCTTATTTCGCATTTCCTCGAATTTGTCGGTACTGTCAAATGTTGCATAACTTGAGATCTTCCTAGACTAAGATGATTGCAGTATTAAATTGTACATTTCTCAACAGAGTTGATGATATCTTTCGTCATTGTTAGAAGATCTGTGTTATCTACAGTGTAACTTATCCCCGAAGAGGAATAATTATTGAGAGCTTCAGAAACGTCTTTGTTTTTGAAAATTCTTTTGTCATTGTCAATAGAGTGAGTCTTGAGTGGGACCGAGTTTAATACACAGATTTCGCTTCACAGTTTTCTAGAGATTTTTATTGCTCTTTACTTTAGAGCTACTTAGGTCGTTGCAGTATTTCCCTTTCTTTCTTTTAAATGCTTTACAGAATAATTCCCCTGCTTGTGAAATGCGTCCCAATGTTTTGCAGTTGCACATTTGTTGTATTAATTCTATAAGCGAAAGCGTAACATATATTGCAATGTATGATTCATATAAGGTTCCTCATTTGCTGAGTTATACTTTTCTTCATACGGCCATGATTTTGAAGGATTTTTGCAAATAAATCCTCAACATATCCTTAAATAATCATTTCAACTATCAATTTTCTTCCATAACTATAGCTTGTTTTCAATTAATGGCCAAATCAGCAATAAAGCCTTGCCACCAACCCTTCCTCTCACTCCTTTGGACAAGAACCTATATAGTCCAAATTGCTTGTTTGATAAGCCTGGTGATTTTGTGTTCATGGATTTTTATTTACATCTCCCTTCTTTTCGTACTAGTCGTTCCTGTAATTGATAAGCACCATATCTATTTAATCCCCATTGAACAACAGAGCATCTATGGTACTATCTCACTGTACACATACATGATGTCACCATATTCCCTTTGCGATAAATTTTGATGTCTTACTGTAGTATTCCCTGCAGAGTTACATCGATTCAGAAGCCTCTTCCCTTACTTAAAGCTATGAAGCGGCTTTAAATTTTCTGTTGCAGCTTTTCATTCTTCCTGTCATTCAGTTTAACCCTCACATTCCCAATGACTAGGCAATCTCATGTTGCTAACATCTCAATGAACATCAACATCTAAAGGTCTACTAGGTACATTTTCTCTAATATTTTTTTCATGTTTATGTGATAAACTTAGATAGTACTTTTACCTATAGAAATACGTCCATTTTTGTTGACGTTTATCTTTGTTGCAGATTGACAAAAACTACGTGGGAAAATTGGATAACCAAAAACTCAGATGTCCTTCATTAGAACTTAGTGTATTAACCTTCCAGCTTTGTTACTGAGATTACCATACGGGTGTTAGTCTATTAAATAATTCCAAATTCACAACTGAAAACACTTAAATTTGGGTTACATCTGATAAAGAAGTCATACCGTATTTCCTGGAATCGTTTTTTTTTATTTCCATGTTTCTTTATAGTCACTTCTGTTTATAGTATTTTTTAATCTATCTTGCTCCTTCATAACTAGATATAAATTTTATCAATTTGTTTTAAGTTCCAGATAATCGCCGCATTCTCGGATAAACATTGTTAAATGAACTCGCCTCCAATCAACACCTTTTGAAAGGTGCGCCTCCTCTTCAAGGACGTCTTCTAAGTGAGACCCACCCCTTCTCTACGAAGGAAATGCTTCATTGTTCGGGTACCCTATAAACATCTTCTTGTAACTGGACATGCCAATCACCTCTATCTTCCCCCTTTGATTTAATGGTAACAGCTAGGTACTATGATTAAAATCGAATTTGTCATACATGGAATCGGACTTTGCAGTAAAAGGTCTATTGCCAAAAGGTTCAAGAGAGACCTGACAGCATTAAATGATATGTAAACATTGTTAGCTAGGAGTAGAGAGTCAAGCAGCAACAGACGTAAAGAATGAATACACTTAAAGAGAGGGCGTTGTAAATACAATTGAGCTATGGAACCTTCAATCTGAAATATTATTCTGCCGTATCTGATCATCTGGAATGAAAGTTATTACAATACTATCAAAGAACACGTAATTAAAACTGCAGGATATAGCTTTTGTAATGTATGAAGTATATACCTAAGGGACTAGGGGTGATTTTATAACATTTCAACATAAAGAAGGATATCTATATTTCTCTTTGGATCAATCTATTTGTTAGAGTTCCCTCTACACATCGTGATCCTCCGTAACAACAAGGAGATTTGTATAATGAGAAAAGATTTGCGAAGGGGTCACGAATTATATGTGAAATGATGCGTTTTCCTTATTTACACGTAGCTTAACTTCCCAAACTCTTGCAGTCATTTCATTCATCTTTTTACAATCACATGGAACAGAGAGCTTGACTCCTGACACTTTCGTGAGAATTTACAGGCTTATCGACGATGAGACGCTTTTGGGTGAAAGAAATCATCACGAATGTCATCTGGGACATCGATGTTGACGCTGGCAAAACCCATTGTTTTATATTCGTTAGGGCAAGGTTTCTACAGCATGATTGCGAAAATCACCGTTACGTATTCATGTATTGGTTCTGAAGAAAGATGAAAAACGCCTTGCTCACTTTCAGTTTTGAGATAAGAGTATGGAAGGTCATGCTCAGCATGTAACGCGTTATTCAAAACGCCATGTGTCAACAACCAGAGCAGCTGTCATCTAGTCAAATCTTTGTTTCTTTTCACATGATATAGTGCAGGGTAGTAGAACAATCATTTTTACTGATCATTAAGTAGAAACTATCCAAGAAGTTCCATACGTTCGAGGGCAAGGAATCACGAACCTCTTGGAGAAGAGGACTAAACAGATTTTGTACTCCATTCGTAAATTTTTCGGTCTAAGGCAGTACAACTTTACTTACAGTTTTTATGGCGTCTTTTCATGAGTAAAGATACTTCTATAACTATTTTAGTATGATTCTCTATATCTTAGAGCCACCAATTGGGCTGCCACGTATTTTGGTAGGAATATCGTTAACCCTGCCCTTGGAATGTTTATAGATTTACAAAAGATGTTACTTCCACGGGCCATGATCATGTGAATTCGGGTTTTATACTTTATTTGAAATTTTCATGATGAAATGTCAATAATTAATGATCTTACATTCACATTGGTAAATCAGCCATTTCCAGCTCAGTGAGAGGTTTGGGAAGTTCTCTTAAACCTTTTCAATGAAATTTTATACTTTTGTCTGTAGTATCGGCATTGCTTGAATAAAAGTATAACCTTGCAACCTTTACCTCGAACTGCAGATCTGAAAGTTGAATGAGAACAAAAATATACTATTCTTGAAAGAATTTCGATCACCAGCTTTCCTGATTTGCATAATGTGAGTGGTTTAAGCACTTTTTCTTTGTACGAAATGACCTTAATGTTTATAGAGTATATAAAATCTGAAGGTTAACAGATTTTATTTTTCTAATCAATCAATCTGTGCTTCGGGCTGTACCAGATTTACACATTTGAAATTTGAGACAGCACCTTATTAAGGGTAGAAATTTGTTGAGACTCAGTTGAATTTTTAAAACATGCTTTTTTCTCATGGATACTGCTTTGTACTTCAACTTTAACTCTTACAAGGCGTTCTTAGTCACGGCCATGTTCAAGTAGATAGTGAATGAGCAGCAAAGCGGTTTAAAAATTAGTTCTTGCTAGTATTTTCAAATCGGCGCTTAGTGCGTAAACAATACCAACCACTTTCAGACATTAGCTTGTAGGCCATAAATAATGTTTGATGTTTTCTTTAAAATAGTCAACGTAAGCACCACATAGTTGTGTGTATTGAGAAATATTCAGGCATTTCTAGGTGTTCGCCCTCAGCCATTAAACCTTTCTTTCCTGCGCTTAAGTTCAGCTTCAATCTCATTTGTTATTAGACTGTTGGCTGCCGCATTCCTGCTGTTTCCGATGACACTCTTGAGTATTTTTTCGCATTTGTTGGTTAAATGTTACAGAAGTACTTTGTGGCGTCTATGATGTGACAGTTATTGAGTTTTTTTCGTTGTGCTTGTAAGCCAAAAGGAGTTGAATGTGTTATATCATTTTCTGGTTGAAACCCGGAGGAGAACTTTGTTGTAAGTGTGCTCTACCTCAGAAATACTGATTACCTTCGGGGGTGTAAAAAGTGGCAACATTCAACTACTGATTTGAGTATACAGCACAGCATATTGTACTGAAACAAACACTCAGCAACGATATTAGTCATGTGCTTTAAAAACTGCCGTAAGCGTACAACGCTATTGACATTAGTTCTGCTTCTCATATACTGTCATACCGAGCATTATAGTATGTTCCTTCTGACTTCAATACAATTATGAGTAGAATTTGTAAGGGGACCGCATATGTTAAGTCCCCTCCTACTTCTGGTCGTCAAGAAGTAGAGCAAATTTCACTACTCTCAAACAATGTGGCAGCTCCATCCCTCCCTCCCCCCCCCCTCCCGATGATGTCAATGAATGCCAGGTTCCAAACATATATGGTCTAAGTGCAAATAGAGAAATGGTAAAGATTAGACATGTGTTATTCGTCTAGTTTGAAAACAAATGGTACTACATGAACGCTGCTTTTAATGAGTCACCTGTTCACCAAGGCACTCAAAAATTTGTATCAATACACTTGATCGTTCCGAGTCGACAAGAGAACTTTGTCAGTTTAATCAACTTATTGAGCATCTTCCATTTAATTTTATAGTAGATACTGTCCCATTATGTACAGTATGTAAGCTTCTATTTGTAATTGTTATTCTTTGCTGAATGAAGCAGCCTGCAAGTACTAAACACTCAAAGTACATCAACACAACTAGCAAATTTCGACTTCTTCGTTGTCTTCAAGATGTGTTGAAATCCCAAGGCTAGTAGCTAATTTTCTTAGGCCTACAAAGCATTCATTTGTTCAATCTTGAAATAGCTCCAGTGTGACCTTAAAATTCTTAAGGACATTCAAGGATGTTCTATGATGGAGGATCTTAAAGTGTCGTAATTACGCTTAACAGAATGATAAAACAGCTCAAAATAGGGCACAGGTACTATTTGTGGTACAGGGAAAATAACGCTGTGTAGAATACGAAGTTCTATTTTGGCCGTGTTCGTCTTCAGTTTGTTTCGTGGCAATGAGCAATCAATGTTGTGGTTGCGTGACTCAATCTAAAATAACTGCAATGCAACGCAATGCAACGCAATGCAACGCAATGCAACGCAATGCAACGCAATGCAACGCAATGCAACGCAATGCAACGCAGTGCAACGTAAAGCAACGAAATGCAACATAATGTAAGGCCCTGCCCGATGATAAATTCTAGTGTGAATTCAGCTGAAGGCGCAGGCCCAAGGAAGAAGATTTGGACACCCTGGTTGACAACAGCTTTTCTAGGCGCTGTTTGGTATCGAGCACGAACTCTGGAAATTCTTTGGCAGGCAATAGCATCAGAGCTAGGATCAGCTTTTGCATATGCAACTAAATGCACCTTTAGCAAAGTTATATACTACTTCTTTGCGGGGAATGTAAGCGCATATTTCTGGTAGATATGTCTTATGTCAGATGATTCACCTTCAAGAAGGGTCTTGTTGTGTCCAGAAACCCAATCGTATACTATTCTTTCATTGACTGGCTAGTTGCTGTCGCCTAGTTACCCCTTATTATGTATTGTTTGTAATTCTAAGTTTTCTGGGAGCTCTTGTCATTTGTTCACTGAAGAAGTTGTGTGAAAACAAGATTTAGTTTCCTTTCTACTGAGATTTTCCGGGTTACTATAAACGCTTAGTGCCTCGCCTGCCATTCAGACGAACATTACAGGTTTAACATGGGATCATGATAATGGATCCGGCGATTTGTTTTCTTGAATTCTATTTTTCATAGTTTTATAATAATTGTAATCAATGAAATGGCCTTGCCTGCTAACCTATAAGGGATGACATTTTCCTTCTTCCTCCTTTTCTCTTATTTGCTTGAAAACTATTCTTCTTTAAGCTGATCTGGTTGATACATGAAAAAATAAGTCTCAATACAGAGTTGATAAAGTCATGTGCCGGAAGCTGGTTCTTACCCACCTTCTTTCAATAATCTCTTACTATAGGTAGGAGATGCGGTTGGTCCAGTACAAATACTGTACCTCTACGCAGAACAAGAGACGTAGAAGCCCTTACAGATGAAAATAGTGTCCTATTAACTTTGTCAGGACAGTGGAGATTTAGGAAGAATCTTTACAAAGGAGTTAGATATGAGAAAAGGTTTGAAATAGAGACGGCAAGACAGCAATTCAACGAGATAGACAAGTTTACTAGTTAGTTAAAAGGTCCTGATTTAGGGGGAACCATATGATAAAGTTTGATACAATCCGATGATAAAGTTCTATTATTTATCCTGCTCTAGGCAGTAAGCATGTTGGAAAAGGAGAAAGCTAGTCACTTAAACGCATTAGGGTTACGGTGTTACAAAAGGATTGCAAAAATTTGTTGGATAAAAAAGATCACAACTGCATTTATCATCATCGGTCGGGGGGGGGGGGGGTTCTTTACTAGTCTCCTCCGCTCTTTTTTCTGGCATGACTCTCTTGAGCTCGCCTAGTCTTTCAGTTTGAGCGTCTGTAATCAGGATAGTGGGAAAAGTTTTTACGTGTCTCCTTCGCCTTTCTTGTCCACGTTCTCGGCCCCAGAACATCACAGTTGAGGCATGTTTGTTGCTTCGAAACAGATGCCCGGTGGCACGAATTCTTCTTACTAAATTTTTGGGAGATTGTTGTATAGATGTTTATTAGTTATATGGTCCGTCCAAGTTACATTTCAAGGGTGTCGTAGTAGTTTGTATAATTACCATCTATGTTTCTCTCCATGACGTTTGTTATTGTCAGTGTTAACAAATGTTAAGCGAGAATACTCTCAACCGTGGCTTTAAATATTCGAATAATTAACTGGTCTTCTGAATCTGGACTTTAACATTCTATGTAGTTTCTTGATTTCAGTCTACGGTTTTGACTTTCTTGTTTGCATGTCTTCTGTAGAGCTGCCTATCCAGGGGAGAACGTCTTCTTTACATTTTAATGGCTTGCACTCGGTGATCAATTGGTTGCCAAATTAATTATTAGAATCCAATTTCCACTGGAAGCACTTGGGAATGGGAATACGAAGCTCAATCAGGTTTGGGTGAGGTGGCACTCTGGTTTCTTGTAGCAAGGTGAACAACCAGTCACTCTCCACTATGCAAGTGCTTCACCACTTGTAGGAAAGCTAGAATAAATTCAGAAAGGATTTAATTACCAATCCATAAATATCTGGAAAAGCTTCTGTATTCGTCAGAATATTTTGGCTGATTTACAGGCTTCGACTTGACGAGCTGTGTAGCGTCCACACGACCGATTTCAGGGTCGTTGATTACAACACAAATCGTCCAAAGATCTGAAAATTTCTTAATGTTCGTCAAATTTACTCTCGATTATTTAGATCATGACAATATCTCCAAAATTTTAACATGAGCGCCTAGACGTCGCAAAGCAAAATCAGGGCTCCCTCCGAAGAAGAGACTCCATTGCAGCTCAGAGGCGTATTCTCCAGGTGTGCTAGGCGTACGTCGTACACTCATATATATAGAACCAAAAATATTTGTACGTTCTTCAATTATTTGCTAGTTTCTTCATTACATCAAATCTAAGTGTACTAAATATGTTAATCAAATTGCTTTTCTTCTCATTTGGTAAATTCTTTTCAAACCCAAAGGCCACTCGATATCCCCATCTCACTGTTCTGTCACAAGTCTGTATCGAAATAACAAGCCAAGTTGCCCTTCTGTTCTGAAGTTTCTGTACAGCTTCCGTTGAGGCAAGGCATGCTACGACGCTCAATGTCACTGAAAAATAATAGAATCATAGGAAGGCAGTACGACTTAGGTACAAAATATCTGTGGTCGAAAAAGTTTCCCAAATCTGCTATCGAAAATTGGCTAAAAATCTGTAGTCGAAAACGTGCCATTGGCTGAAAACAGAAATAGAATGACTCAACCCAGACGGAAAAAGCAATACTAGTATAGATGTGCGTGGCATGATAAGGGAATTGTGGCAAAACTACTTTCTAGCACGCCTGGTCCAAAGTTACACCCTACGCCACTGCATTGCTGAGCAATGAATTGTGCAAATAGCCATTTTATAGGGACAAAGTGTTGCCAGTTTGTGGATACTTACGTGTTTTGTTGGGTATATATTCAATTTTTGCACATAGTTTGAATTTTTCATGAAAAACGTTTCTGATATTTAATGACTTTGTGGTTCTTTTTCCCTTGTAAGGCTAAAGTGGATTAGCTATTTCTAACTTCGTTTGCCAATGAAGGTCACTTGGATATGTGAAAAATTGTTAAATTGATATCCCACTCACCCATACTTATTAAAACATTCTTCTGTTCGATGTGACTAGAAAAATAGCGACAATTTTTATCTTTAGCTCGTGTTACTAAATTCCCATTTTACTTCATGATCTTTAAACAACCTGCGCATCGGTGGAAATAATTTAAGACAATAGAAAACGATAAAAAGTATTCAAGAGGTACTGGAAATGGTTGCTCTAAACGGGATAATCAAATCACAATAATAATGCTTGTCCCTAAAATCAAATTTTAAGCAAATGTTTTAATATGAGACAGCCTAATTTTCTGACAGAATTTAGACTTGGTGTATCTTTAGGAGAGACTCTAATGACAGTGAAGCTGTTCTTGATGAGGCTAATCAGCCATAGGAATTTGCTAAAACATCTTTAGTCACGATTGTTGTCTAACTTATCCGTCTTACAGTTTTTGCTTATGCTGCTCATGTGAACTCTAACTTCGACATCAGATAGCGATACGTTGCGAGTATATTTCAATTTTAGAAAATTTTAAATGGCCAAGCACGCAAATCAGGTTTTGAGAAACCAAGTACATCGCTTTGATTGAAAGTTGCTTCTTTTTAACTTATTTTACAAACAATGAACTAGCTTGGAGAGACCGTGGAGAACATGATGCGTTATTTTCAAAGTCTGGCCGCAATCGGACGCATTAAAATTGTTCCTTTGTTCTAGGTACTCACTTCTGGGTATAAAATTATGGGGATAGTTATCTAAAATAGCATATTTTTAGGTATTGGCATTTCAAGCACTTATCGCATCAAAGCAGACACAAGACAGATATTTTAGCAGATAAATGGCTAGGTCAATTGGAAATCTATGACACCTTGATTTCTAATTTATATCTATTTTGTTCACTTTAAAGTATATCTGGCACTCTAAGACAACAGTACTTGATTATGTGTGTTAGAAAACACATTTGTAATGGGTTGACGTCAACTGATGTTACCCTTACCGTATTTTCCAGCGTATAAGCCCCGACTTCTATGATAATTTCTCTTCATTTGAGTCCGCTCTGCGGCTTATACGCAGGTGCGGTTTACCTGCTAACCATTAAAATTTTATGGTCGGTCAAGAAATGAACTCTGAATTTAAGCCGTTTTCTAAAAGCATACGTGTTTTACAAAATCATTCCGATCTAAAATCACTATACTAACGCTTAATTAATACGCAATGTACTATGAAGTCTTCCTTTCCTTACTTTTCAACCCCTATTATTATTTTATTTAAGAACGATACTTCTCGTAGGCCTCATGACGTTTCTGACTTTTTTAATTTCTACGAGGTTATATTGACAAAGTATGTCTTAGACATGGTGACCTTGTATACCGGAGAATTCGGTAATCAGTTTTGCTTCACGTTTGAACAAAGCAAATATAGTATATACAAGTATCCCTTCTCCAGGTATCCCGTTTAAGATTATATCTGATTGAGGCTTTGAATACCGAGAATCAATTATATGATATGTTATGTGATTATGTACAGGGAAATCAATTGATGCATCACAGTAAGTCATGAGAAACACAACCAAGCCCTGAAAACCTTACTAACCCTAATTCTCCTTGCTAATACATTTCTGCAAGCATCGAACTAATGACGTTCCCGGTACATGAATGGCACTTGGCCATGTTTTCATTCGGGTGTTTTACTTGAAATCACATGGCAAATGCAATGCTGATCTGATGTAGAAGTAAGAAAAGTGAGTACCGATTTCATACCTTAATTATAAAAACTAGCGTAAAAAATTTCTCACGACATTTCCACATCATCGGGATGTCATTGTCAAGTAATAATCTGAGTAATGATAAATAAATTTCATACCACCATCGTAATCTTTCGCTCTTAAAGAAATAAACCAGAAGGGCAAACCATGAGAATTGTAGCTCTCACTAAGGTGCTAGCGATACTACACTATTGATATATTTACAAAATACAGGGGAAAATGCTTACAAATTAACCATATGTGTTATAATATTGATGCAGATGCATTATAATTGGTAATGTCGCTACTTTTAAGTATCATCCTAAATTACAGATACCTTTGGGCTTTGAAAACGTTCACACAATTCTGCCTGTGGATTTATTTGGTTGTTGTTCACCCGAAGGTGATCCTTCAAAACAAAGGTATTCAATATAGAAACTACTGCATCCTTGGTACTATTAGAATTTCAAAATTTTAAGCATAAATGCACTACCGCTATATAGAGGATGGTATATTAGAAATGAGCATCTGCGAGCTATCTCACTTATTTAGTTACTTTGATCCCCCAGTTGCCTACAAGAAACACTGCAATTAAAATTGAGCTAGCAAAAGCAAGAAAAAAAAAGATATATTTATATAGCACCATATACATTACTTGTTGTATGGAGCTTTACAAATCTAAGCATACAGATTTTACTAAATTACAATCAAAATTCATGGCCTACTGCCAACAACTATAGAAATGAAATTTTAGAAAGGTAACATTTACGATTTCGCTTAAAACGTCCACAGACCTACTACGTTTGATATCGATAGGAAGTGCGTTCCATAGTTTTGGACCCGCCACGGAGAAAGCTTTATCTTAGTATGCTCTCCGTCTTGATCACGGTCCGTGTAATAAATTCTTGCTGCAGGATAGTGAGGTACGAGTAGGAAGGCAATAAATGACTTACATACGCTGGAGCTAGTTTGTTAACGGACTTGTACACTAACAGTAGTATTTTAAATACAATTCGCTGCTCTATAGGTAGCCAATGGAGTCTCTTGATCAGTGGTGCTGTACTGCCGAAGATGAAACTGCTTGTCACCTGGTAGCCCCACTGGTGTCTGTCTTGTGCCCCCTACGATGATGATAATGCCTCCTACCAGGTTTGCTGTTGCCACGACGCCAACAATAACCACTCTCGCCTGACCCGGATTGATTCGAAATATTGAGATTTTCAACTTCCATCGTATCAAGGGATTCACGTTAGCAAAGATTAGAATAAATTATCCACGAATTGATACTTAACGAGTAAAATGCAGGATACAAGGAGCGTTTAAAAGTTAGAAAGAGCTAGGAGGTACCTTAAGCTCAAATGCCGGGCTGCCTCTTTCAACTCGAAACGGTTCTCAAGTATATTAATGAATAACAATCAAATTCGATCCCTCTGACTGCAAACATCTCGATTCCAACTTCAAATACAATCCAATGATTGAAGATACGAGTACAACAGGTTATGGACCAATACCTTTATCTGCCGACGAACTATTCTTGCCTATTGCTGCACTCAAAGGTGTACATGCAACATGAAGTATAGATTGTTCGTTTCATGCTATAATTTAACGTAATATATAACAGAATATTAGCCAAGAAGTATGGCCTCGTTACCCATCGGTAACCTCCTCTACGTGTCCCCTCAACGTTTAAAAGATATATCCCTACATGAGTTTCTTATCTTAAGTGCCTCCTAAGCTCCTAGATTAAGTGTAATGCCATGCATATATCTTATTTTGTCGGCAGTGGAAGCTACTAGCTTAGTAACCACGTGAATAGAGACAAATTTTCTCTTCTCAGTTATGAAGTGATCGCAGTAAAACGAATCTCGGAACAAAACTTCTCTGAAGGAGAATGGAGCTAGAAATTGCTGTTGTACCAGATTTATAAAGTAGCTGTGTGTTCATGTCATCATGCAACCTTTTTAATGCATCTTCACGTTTCATTCAGCATACTTGCACCAAAGGTAGAGACATTTAAAAAGAAAAGAAAGATTGCGAATCGTTCTGCTTGCGTAAAGATGGGATCCTGGGTGTTTAAAGCTACAGATTTCTGCTCTTAAGCTGACTGCTCAACAGCTAGGCTAATGCTGTAGAAGGAAGAATAAATATCGACCTCGTTAAGAAACTTCAGTTCTTGACAACTCTATTATAGTTTGAAGGATTCAGTATCTATTGAGGGGGTATGCACGCCTTCTGACAATTTCTGCATGGTGGCAAAGCATCAATAGATTAGTAATGACTTCTGAAAGATTAGCGAATCTGTCATTATAAAGATCGGTCATGATAGGCACTTCCAATCCGTCATTGTCATAGGCGTACGGGCCAAATTTTCTGTGGGGAGGGAGCTGACAGAAGCTTTTCGACTATCGGCCTCTAATTAGAGAACGTTGCAAAGGACATCGCACAAATTATACTGCATCGTGTAAGCATATCGAGTTTTATTTCTATCTTTCGATCATTATCCGGCTGCCCGAAAAATTTGTGGTTATCGGGATAAATTTGTTTTCCCCGACTTTTGGAGAACTGACCACCTCCACCCCCCTAGCCCGTAAACTAATGATAATTGTCTACAAATTTTCAGAACGCACGACTGCACTTAATGGTTTCCCTGAGTCACAGTAGCGTTTTTCTTCGAAAAGGCAATTTTGACTCGCAGGTACTAGAAGAATACCACTTTGTGCAACTCGCTTTGACAACGTGTCAAACCTCTTTCCTCCTAATACTCTTTCTGCTACGTTGAAAATCAGTTTGGTCTCCACACAATTTTATGATAACAGCCACACAAGGCATTTTGAAACCTCAAGGAATGTCTTGAAACCGCAACAATACCCTTTGGTTTCGTTGACTTAAACCTTGGAATGTTGAACTCTCTATTCATTAAGTCCACTCGCGAAGCTTCAAATTCCGTTTAAGTAAAAGTCTCTGTAGTTGCTTTTGTGTTTTCAACCTGATTTCAGGAAGGTATTCGTGTCACTTACGTTTCTTTCTTATCAGACAATCATGTGGTTTACTCCCCATCTTCTTAATGTGATACCACCCATTTTCCTGTGACTACAGATTTGATTTCAAAAGGTGCATACTTCCTTTGTTATCAAGAACGATATAGTTTTCCCTGTTCTTTCAGATCTTTAATGCGAAAAATGACGATCATGGAATACTAGTAGCATTAGTCAACTTTCTGTCAACTGTATCTTCTAGACAGCGAACACTTTGGAAGGTCAAGGAACCGTACAGGGCGGACATTATGCGAGATAAGGAATATCCGTAATTATCGGAATTGGGGTCTTGAATTATTTTCGAGTCAAGTAGGAGATAAAAGATATTGAATATTAAGTTAGAAATACAATGAATATCCCGCGTTGTCGAAAGTTATCAAGATACCTTACGCACATAACTTGAGAAAGGTTATTATGTACTTCTATGTAATAGCAATTAAAAGATCAATACATGAGGGCCAATTTCAGATCATGTTACTACTAGAAAATTATGTACATCAACTTAAATTCAAGTCATATTACCAATTGTACAGACATGTATTGCAATACATTTGTAAGAAAGTCCATGAGCTAGTCGGTTGCTCAGTGGCGTTTTGAAGACCAGAGGTAATTGTGGACATTTTTTTATCTGTTGACTGTTGATTGTTGTTGTTCAGTGTAACTGACATGCGGCTATGAAAGGGGGGGGGGGCGAATGCAAAGGGGTAACCAACGCCTTGAGGTAGAAATTTGAAATACATATTTTGTTTTCGGATAGCGCAATACAAGTAACGATATGGCATAAAACTGCCGTGAGTGAAACAGGATAGGTGTTCCTTTATTTGCGCTTATCGTGGAGGGTAACTTCTGGGAAACGTAAAGACTTATAGGAAGTTGCTGTTTTAGAGGCTAGTTAATTTTTAGGGGAGTAAGAGACACCTTTTTTATTCAAATCATTGTCTCTCTTTATAGATACTTGTGTACGTGCATAGGTATATGCGAGCATGAATGCCAACAAGTACTACTGACACTTTCGCTACAGTACTCGATAGAACAGAGTAAACCATAATGGTTCTAAGCACAACACCGCACTTATATCATGCCTCCTGTCTTGCAACGTCCTTCACACTACAATGCATTACCACATAATCACGAAACCACGCCATCTACCTTTAAAGTGTTGGCAACAAAGGAATTCCTATGACGACATTTCGAAACCATTCCAGAACGTTTATTCAGGACAATTTACAGCGATTATTATTGCATACATTTTGATGGCGAATTTACAACAGCTACATATTTGTAAAATTTAGAGTGTTAAACAATACTCTACCTTACGTTCTACTTAATATATTTGATATTTTATTTAGTTAGCAATTATTATTTTGTTAAAAGACTAATATCAAGTGGTAAAAGAGCCAATATTTGCATTTGTCCAAGGCACTTCTGTTGATGATAATCTATATCTTTATGTGTATACATATTTATATACACTACTGATCACAATGAACCGGCCAATTTTAGCTAATGTCTAATCATGGATACCATTCCTTTATTTGTAACCATATCTTCGTAAGCACAATTAACTTTCAGCAAGGGTTCTCCACCCAGCCAACCTTTGTTTAGAGCCAACCTCGTATTGATTTGCACCACCTGTCTCTCTGAAACCAAAATAGATCAATACCTCGCCTGTTTTTCTCCTAATTTAAGTCATTTCTTAACAAGACCAGGAACTGTTCCGAGAATTCAAGAATATGGTACATTGTCTTTGCTTTAATTTCCCAGCTAAAGGCACGTTCATGTTGCACATTAAATAACCATTATTTGGGACTTAGGCTCATTGGATCTGAATTTGCCAACGACATGGAAGGAAAGAGACCTGGGGCAGAAAAAGAAAGGGAATATTGGAGACGTTGAAGAGGGGAAGCTACGTAGAACTGGAGAGAAGGGCAGAAGACGGGACTGCGTAGAGAGAGTGGATGCTACAGAACTGCCCATGGGCAGAGAACTCAAAAAGACAAAAACGACATGGATCCTCTTCTAAGACTGATTATGGAAGACAGACTTAGAGTTGTTCTTTTACATAAAGAGGGAAACCACAGAAATGAAATAGCCCAGGGAATGAAAGTAGCGAGGTCTGCTGTTCAGGGAATAACCAAGAAGTACAGGGAGTCTGGTGCAATTGAGGACAGCGTAGGCAGAGGCAGGAAAAGGATGACAAGAGAAAGGAAAGATGGAGTGATTTTGAAAGAGACTTTAAAAGAAAACGAGACAAACGTCGTAGATGCCGGAAAATGACCTCATAGAGATCCCTGAGACAAGTGCCAGTGATAGGATAGCAAGGAGAAGACTTCTAGAAAGTGGGCTCAAGTACTACAGAGCAAAGACAATGCCACGATGTTTGAGAAAACCCGAAAGAAGAGATTTAACTGAACAGCAATATAGAATGGCTATGACTGAAGTAAGGTTGCTTTTAGTGATGAAAGTAGATCTTGTCTTGTAAATGGCAGACTTTTGTCGATAAGAAGGAGAAAGGGTGGGATAACTTTCTGAATGTTTGAACACCACCATGAAGCATGGGGATGATTCTTATATAGTTTGGGTTATCATAACGAGAACGAAAGCCAGTTACCTGTACAAGATTGATAAGACAGTCAATGAAGAAAAGTACAGGCAAGGAAGAACTCGTTCGTTGGACAACATTGCGGCATGAAAAAGCTTTCAGTCGTCGAATGAACGCGTTGTTCCTTTCCTGCATCACGAATAATTTGAAGAAAATTACATTTAAGATTTCAAATATTTTCATCACTGCCCCATCATGTTATAGAAGGAGAAGTAGTATTCAACAAGACAGTGCTCCATGCCATACTTTTAAGCTTGTAGATAACCTTAAATAGCGGAATCATATGTGTTCCAGAGACACGCGTTTCGTTGCACCCTCATCAGTCTGGTTCCGTGCAAAGAACGATATTACTAAAGAGAACAAGCCTATTTATCCTAACTGACAACAAAGAAAAGGATCGAACTAGAAGCTTAAAGAATATTAATAACCGTTGAGTTGATAATGATGATGATGATAGTGATTTTTTTCTTTTTCACATTAACTGTCAGCCTGTGTAAAAAGGTTACTTTTAAAGTTCAAATCAAGAACGTTGCAAGTAAGAAAGAGGCATATCGCATAAATTTCTCTTGTTTTTTAAGGAAATTAATGCCATTGATGTATTTTTATTATTTGAATTAAATTTTGCGTATATATAGTGTTAAACTATATATTGTATTGCATTAAGCTTTGATTGTTCCATTTTCAGTGTTGAAAAAACTTGTTTGGTATACTGCGATGTTTCGAGAAGTATTTTTTCAATAAATATCAATGTTGGCCCGTGACTTTTTTCAAGTGTAAACTTGTGGTCCGCTGTATGTTTGACGACTTAGTTCAATTAGCACCGCTTTCGCATGAATGTTACACACCAGCATCATGCGATAGTCATGAAAGATGCGTGTCTTTCTAACAGGCTTAATAAAGACAAGTGTCGAGAAAATAGTACAGTGGTAGTTCAGCCGAACCCAGAGGAAGAAATCCCAACAGATAATTAGAGCAGAGTTAATATACTTTGGTCCATTTAATATGGTTAAAGTAAGGAAGATATCAGCAAAATAATAATTTGGCTTTTAAGAATAATTTGTCGATGATAACAGATTGTACAGTTAAATGACACAGCAGACTAGATCGATAACATCTGAATACCTACACATGAAGGCGCTATAAATCTAATACATCATTTCCACAAGAACGTTTCCCTATCTTGGCTATATTTGATAGAGCACTTGACACATTGTACGCCAGGATTTGTCAAACTGTGGCTTGTGAACAGACATGCGGCCCTCTACGCGTTGATTTGTGGCCCATAATATTTATCATTAAGTTCACTGTATTATAGTTGAAGCATAATAACTAGACAAATGGATACATGCTAGTATTTAAATAGCAATTAAAAAAGAGATAAATTTATTTCGGTATTGAAAGTAGAATACTAATTTTTTAATAGAAATTTTGAAAGCTGTATGTATCCTCCCTAAATTCCAAAAATCCATGTTTGGGCTGCAGCGAAAAATATTCAGGCCTCCCCCCCCCCCCCCAAAGCGATACTCGATCTTTAATGTCAATATAGATACGAGGGCATTCGGTTTCCATTAAGATTTTCAATATGGAGAAGAGATTAGTAACGTCTCAATACCACCAGATTGCCACTAGAAAATAACCAGGACTGGGAAACCACCGCAGGTATTTTACATTGCTTTTCTGAACACAAGTGAAGCATCATTATCAATGAAAAACTCACACATACCACTCAGAGAATAAAGTAGTTTACATCTTTAACTAAGCTATATATAAACAGTTGGGCTCACGCGAGTCACATTAGCATTCATACTGATTGGACCTGCTAGGTTTTTCCTTTTCAATCAATAACATTTTACCCCAACAGGTTTGCATAAACGGAGCTTCTTATTCGAATGACCCTATTTTCAGAATGTTTGAGAAGGAACACAAGGGTTGGTGAAGGGTAAGAAACAATCTTTTTGAGAAAAAATGCCAAGGATGGAAAAAGGAAAACGAAGAAAAGAAGAAAAAAGACGAGGAGAAGAAAATGTACACCACTGCAAAATCAACATCAGACCCTAAAAGAATTGAAAGGGTAAACGAGATACCTACAGTAATCAGGATATAAGTAAGAAGGGCACCAAAAGATATGGGTCGACGAATTTTGTTTTAGATCTGCAATTCAATCTACATGCGTAGACAATAACTATAGCCCTTGTTCCAGCTTGCATTTCAAAGTCTTCGACGTGTCCGAAAGAATGTCAAGACCCTTGGTTGGAACTAGTGGCTTTTAACAGAAACATTATCGATTGTATTACCTCTTGTGAATCAGGATTTAAGGCATGATCATTGTTTGGAAACATAGCGCAGATTTGGTTGTACTATGCCGAAAGGTGGTAGTCAGGTCCTCGACAGGTCAGTCGCTAACCTTAAATAAGTGCTTGGTGCTGCTTATTTGTGTCCAATGTGTTCAGAGCAAATTTCAACATCACTTTGCAAGACTTAAAGGAACCTAGAAAAAATCTCTATCAATCTTGCCTTGCAACCGTTTGAAGAGATGTAGTAGTCTGTTACATCAACAAAGCAGCCAAGGACCCAGCTTTAAGAAAGAAAAAAGTTTATTTTACGATAACTTGGTGATAGGAATATTGCATTCATAGCTGAGGGTATACGTAAAGATAACTCAGGCAGCTTTGCAAAACAATCTTTCTAGAAGCTTGCTTTACAGTTGAAGATCCTGAAGAGGATTTTTACTTATAGATGACAACTAAGTTTGATAATTTAACTTTCCACTGAGTCCGCGATTGAAGAACTAAATGCCTGTTATAAGTTTTATTGATAAACTCTATTAAAGACAACTATAGGAACCAGGAGAGATACAGGGAAGAAAGTCTTCCGATGATATTGTATGTGTTTTGACCTTTCTATCCGCACTGCAGTACAAAGCTACAACTTTACAGCATAAGTATCCAATAAAAAGTAAATTACGTCAAGAGAACAAATCTATGAATTACTTCTAGCTAAAGTTGTAATCGTGTTTTCTTTATTTTTTGGTACCACAGCTTCTCGTATACTTTTGTAGCAAGAATGTTGACGTATATAATCACGCTTTCCAAGACTATCTTCCGAAGGGCCGTACCAATATCATTAAATATGCAGGATGTTGCTTAGGTTTATATTTTAATCTTCGTACTATATGAACTTCGAACTCGTCTTAAACTTTCAGTTCTATTCTCGGATGTTGGTTATCAGAGTGAGGCTAGCGAGAAAAAGGCTGTTTGAGGTTACTAATCGTTGAAAATTTTAGGATGCACTTAAATCGGGAAAATTTATCCGCTTTGTCTCCATAGAGGCTTTGTTACGTCATCCTAATAGCAATGGCTTTCTTTATTCCCCTCATAAGCTAGTGGGGATCTTGGTCAAGGACTGTAGAACCTTCAGTGGTTAAGGAGTGGTCTGACATGGCAAAATGAATGCATCTTCAGATTTTTTGGATGAGAAAGTTTCAGTTTCTTCTAAGAACCTAGTCCTTAAAAGTTTCTACACATTACCTATTCAAAGGTCACTACAGGGATAATATAAATAACAATTTTTGCTATTGTTTTTATTTCTATTAAATGTTTTAAAGCGATTATCTCTCAGTCGTACTATAAATGTATATACCCTGCTGTCTAAAAAGTCCTGTTGGCTGACTAGATCGGAAATCACCAAAATGTTCGTCTGGCCGGATTGTATAGACATTTGATATTAGAAGTTCCAAATAGGCCCCTGGCCGTGTTTTACTTGCTGTCTGGCCTGATGTTGGCAATGTCTGCTATATAACATGTAACTAGTGACATTTTACAGACTACCGTATGGCACATATAAAGCTCAATAGCTCACAGGTACTACAACTATGAATAAAATGATAAAGGAGGTGATGGTGTAATGGACAGGTGTAGTTGCTGCCCTTTCAACCCAATCGACCTGTTTCATATTTATCAATTGAATGCTTGACGGGAAGATTTGTTTCTTTATGTTTCCAGGAAATATTTATGGTTCTTCAATAACATTTTGTTAATGTTTTTTTGAATAGATTACTACGTTGAAATGTTTATATCAAAGCAAATATTCCAGCTGTTAGAACCCCACTATAAATAGGGGGAGCAGCAGCAAGTATTATGGATCCTCAATTCCAGAGATGACAGGTTTCATGGTATCTTCAAGCTTTTTCGTCAACACTCTTCAGAGATACACGTTGAACTAGATTAAAGAATAAAATTTCTGGCTTAGACACAATTTTCCATGGAAAGTGGCAGATGAAAAATTCTAAAGTTCTGTAGCACTAATAATTTATTCAAGGATTCTCAATTCTACCAGTGGTACGTCGTAGGGCATCTTGGGTTTACAATATTGTGGAAACTGTAAACTTATGAAACTTGTCAGTTTTCTAGAGCAGATTTTATCTGCTTTATGTATCATAATACGTTTTTGCTTGGATTTCTGATGTGCGTTTAATAAAGGGATGGGTTTGCAACAGAACGTACTATTTTTAGAAAGAAGGAGACAATGTTGGTTATTTTGTTATGTGTTAATTATATCTTAGCCTCGATTTCATTATCTCACTTTCGTTTTCTATTATTAGCTATTTCCTGTATGTAATTAGTCATTTCCTTTTGTAAATCTATTGTTCCTGGTATATACAGTCCTCTGTTTTTGCCTAAAGAGATCAGATTTAATCTTAGTTGACTTGAGTTCAGACGAGTGTTACTTTCACTCTTCTTCTACGATTATGCGTCTATTACGAGTTTAGTTCTCCAACAGACAATGAGTATCTTTTATGAAATTTAAGCTTGTTCAGTTTTGGACAGGCAGTGTTGACAGAACCTAGCTCTGAACTTTGCTTTTTTGCTTTCTGTTTTCAAATAACATCTTGATTACGGGAAGAGTATTGCGATTGTTCAAAGGATTAGATTCTTTGTGAAATTGGAAGTAATAATGTTTATGATTTTATGACATAAATGAATTATTTACTTAATCTACGTGAAGCTAGATATCCCCAACTAAATCCTTCGTGTAGTTTTCTTTGTAACGGACGGGAAGACTTGTATATTGATTGAAAAGAATAGTGCATCCCAAGTATTCTTGTCCCTATCTCAAATGCACCGGTGCCACCAAGCACTTGAATGTTGCTGTACACCCCATCGCCACCTTCACACTTAAGCAGTTCCACAATTAAAGCTCCTCGGACCTCTCTTTGACTTTGAGTTTTAATTAGGAGCTTGTGCACAAGGCGGGAAAATATCTAAATGCTGATTGGTTATTATACAGACTTTTGTTGTTAGATCTAGGCTGCTTGTTAGTAAAAATCGATCTTCATCGGAGGCAGTCATATGCAGCAATTTCCTGTTAAAGGATAGAAAGTGACTTATGGTTATGGATTGAAGTAGATTGTTAGATATTAGTACCATGATTGTAAATATTTTTCTGTTCTGAGTTACATACCTTGATATATTCCTAAGAAGCTAAGCTCATGGTGCGGTGCCTGCCTTCGACCTCACGTATACATAACATGAGTAATGGGTACAAAACTGCTGGCCACAGATTCTCTCCAATTTCTATTACACGTCGAGAGCCCCAAGGGTTGATAGAGCGGAATAATACTATTTTGTACATTTCATTAAGATTTGAGAAACGTGTGAAACACTCTAAGATCATAAAATTTACACAGTGGTCTTAAAGTACTTATGGAAGTAGAGAGGGCCTTGGATTAGGATACATAAAGCAACGCAAACTATTCTTCTTTGAATGGACTCATTATAAATCAGGAAAAGGCAAGTAAATGATATTTGCCAAAGGTAAGAAATTATGTCAGAGTCCAAGCTCTTTAAATCTTCTGTGCTGAAACTTTAAATACATTTTCTGTTGAGGACTCACAATTTCAACAGTGTAAATAAAGAATATCTGTATTAAGTGCCTAAAACCAATTTTCAGCTTACAAAATATGGCTTTCGTTCATTGCGTGTAAAATAGTAAACTTTCCATTGAAGTTTTACAACTGTGCAAGTCCTAACTACTTCAGGAAATGATTATAGAACTATTATGAGGAGCAATAGGCTTTTAGTTTCTTATTTTATATTTGTGATGTTTTGGATGTTTGCATGCTCTGTAAACTTGTAGACTTAACGTATTTATTCCATGAATTAATCTTAACATTTCTTCTATTTTCGGTTATTTTTATCTTTAAAAGGACACAGATATCCATAATGATGTGAATAATACTGACATGTACACATACTGAAATATTGCTATGTTAAAATAGATAAAAAAGTAAAAATCCCTTTATTCTTATTTCTATGATGTTCGTTTGAATTTTAATGGATACTGTGCTATTAATATCAACATTTAGTTATCAGGAAATATTTTGAGGGATGGAAATCATTGATAAACTACTTGAGCTTATGTCAATCCATTCTTAAATCATAATGACTATAGAGTTATTGCTGAGGAAACGTTTTATCTTATCATTATGTTAACTAAGCACAACGATCACAGATTTTCCGTTTCTCTAATACAAATCATCTTCCCAAGATGTTAGTGACATGAAAAATATAAAAGAAAGTAGAAATCAATTACAGAAAATGCAAGTTAGAGAATTTATTCATCACTATCACTATGTTGAGTAATCGATGCTGTACAAGATGTTTAAAACATGAATCGGCAACCAAGTTGTTATACAAAGGCTGATTCATTAATACCTGATTTATTAATACCTGATTTATTAATACCTGATTTATTAATACCTGATTTATTAATACCTGATTTATGAAGACTTGGATGGACTCATAAAAAGCATACTGTGACGTTGCGTACACTCCCAAGTATTCTTCATTTCAAGATGTTCAAAACACTTCTTGATGTTATTATTCAATAAGTTATTATTGTTTTAAACTCTTGCGTATCAACAGACAACCCAGGTGTAAATCTGATTCTAGTCATAAACATAGAAAACTCAGGCTAAAACTTTTTAACGAAGCATAACGGCAAATAAAGTAAGCACTAGAAATCGATCGTATAGTAATTTTTATCAAGCTTTCGATGTAACATACATCATCTTCAGGATTGTTTTACACGTATGTTTGGTTGCATTTATACAAGTATGCTTTAACTGCCGTCACGCTCCGTTTAAAAGTTTCATCCTGGGTTTTATGTTTATAAGTAGGATATTGGGTATCACTTTTAATAGCAAATTGGAGTACAACGTCTGAGAAAGAACCTGGAGTTAGATCTTGAAACAGGATAATAACTCAAGTTGTTTAAAGTAGGATAATTTGAAGTATTTAACCATACATTTACATTTTACGAGGTATTTTAGGAGCTTCATATAATGAAGAGCCTCAATGATCTGGAAACGAGTCTTATTGCGTCCCAAGCGGTTGATATCATATGAGCATGCGTCTTAGGTACCAATCGATATACATTTATGTGTTGAACACGTCCTACAGTTTCTCGCATCTGCCTCACACTCCTAAGGCTCCGTTTTATCACAAGTGTTATCGATTGAAAAGGTTGTGAAGGGCAAACAGCGCACTAAAGCCATTCCGATTGGAGTATAACTGCTTACCCTTTGATTTTCAGATTTATCAGCTTCATCACAAATGAAAGCCGAAATACAATCTGTGATTTCCTGAGACTGTTGCCCTGACATCTTGAAACCCAGCCATGACAACGAGAGGACAGTTGATCACTTGCAACTGCTGATCGATGAGAACGATCAATTCGACTTAGTCTGAGTGAGTTACACGAGTGATCACTTCTCGTTGTTTTCATGATTAAAGCAATTTATCTGTCTAACAAACTCCTCTAATTCGGAGCTTTAGAGAGAAATTTCTCAGGATTGCCGAAGACCGAGCAGAAAGGGAAAGTTGGTTGACTTTGACCTTTAACAGAACTGTTCTCACTGAAAAGAATAAGCAGATGAAGAACCTCCAACACGATGACGCAGCAGCAGGGTTATTGAAAGAGGGAGAGAAGTATTGATTTTCATGAACAAATTTATCATGGCAGAAAGGGATAGAAACTTCAGATTGAACAATTGACAAGGTCATTCCCCTGCATGAAATGAAGAATTATTGTTCAATATGGATTCTACTGGCGATATAGAAAATTCTAGAGCGAGATGCACATGTTTAATTAACAAATTCTCTTAATAATCATTATGACATTTTATTGTTACAGTCACTTTATTGTTGAATGTTAGTAACCTCTGAAACTTTGGGCAAGTGGTGAATCGGGTCACTTTTATTTTTAATTCTTCCCATGTTAAATAAATGCTAATATCTGAACTGCCCCGAAAACGTTCAGCACTACTATGTCACCGGAGAACGTTTGACAAAGAGCAAACTAGGTTCAAAGTCTCTCCATGTTTCTAGAGTATTCAAGCATTAAGTTGAAGACCTCGTTATCCTTTACTATTCTCAGAGAATGGTAAGTTAACACACAATAACACGTTCATATCATAAATGGAATGACGATCTCTAATCGTACCTCCTGATAAGCAGCGAGGCATCATAAATAGAATGACTCAACAATTTACACTTTCTATCCCAAGAAGCGTATCAGTATAAAGTTAGAGGACATAATGTTAGTTGGTACAACAGTTTTATGTTCCTCTACCATTATGGATCTCTACATTTTAAGTTCCTTGCAAGAAAGCAATCCCTTTGCCGACCTTTAGATGGTAGTGCTGACCATTTAATGTAGCAATCAACCATTATTACACTCATCAACAATATCAATCTTTCCTCTGTGCACAGTAGGCAGTTTCCTGGTACGTTGTTTCCAGCCGACCAAACTATTTCACGTCGGTGCCAAGTGACTTCTGTTTTCAGACATATTTTTAGTTTATATTCTTCCACTCTTAAAGGTACTGCATGGTTCCTGTATCGGACAATACTTCCTTACACCAACAACTCGTTCACCCTTTCTTAGCTTACTGCACGATATCGAATGGCGATTCAATGTTGAACGCATCAATATTCAGCCAGATAAATCCATGAATATGAATACACCCCACAGGAATGAATTTTCTAGAAATCGAGAATTGTCTGGCAAAAGCCATCAAACAAGTTGAACTTCATCTCCAGTCCACTAGCTATGTCTTTTCGTTCTGTTGCATATGAAGACCGATAAATTTTTGAACCGACATCAATTTCTGGTGATCAACATTATTTTTCTCTGTTAATGTTTAAATGTCCAACAGGAGTGTGGGCTGACTTGCCGGCCGACTATTACCGTTCTTAGGTCGGTGCATGTCACGCGAGCTGATCAGAAGCATGGGCATGTTGCTTCAACAGAAGGTACTATTCCTGTTATTTATCTTAAGGAGTGCTCAGATAGAACCCGTAACGTCACGGAGGATATGACTTCGGCGAGGAATTTGAGGTACAGTTGGCGGGCATTGGAAACCTATGGATTTAGCTAAATGTACGGGGGACGCAGGGGGTTTAAAATATAAGGTACGTAAACAGCAAAACCTCACAACGAACAAATTGCAAGACTAAATTAAACAATAAAATAATAATAAAAGCTCATTTCTATTTATGCTGAGGTATTGAGAATCTATCTGTGAACCACTCACCAAGATGCCCTCTGTTAATCACTCGAAGATTTAAAAGATTAACAATGGATATATTATATACGGTGAATTGAAAGTTTTTATGGGAAGCTATTCATTTGTAGTGGAAATGTAGGGCGGGATGGCGAACATCATGTGGCAGAATCCAACGAATATGGCATACATAGTAAGTAAAAGCAGCAATGACTAGCACACTATCTTACACATTATCGTGGCTGACTTCACTCCTTGATGACCGAATTACTGGGACTCGTGATAATAATAGTTCGGCCCATAACTGACGCGACGGTAGCGCTTATTGGTGCTGGGGAGTAAATGTGTGACCCTGTCACTCGAATGCTAAGATGTACCCCTCTCTTTTTACCTCTTTTGACCTCGCTACTTTCATTACATCAGTTTCCCTTGTATTGCACACCAATTCACTTATGCATCATTGTGCGTGCTTCAACAAGCTGCTTACAAATTCTTCACGTCATTCGGCTCTCATGTAATATCCAGATAGGCCTATCTAAACAACTTGTTACCAATGATTTATTACCCTTATTTACGTTCAATCGCTACAGTAGCAAACATGTTGGCACATTCTTCATATCATCTCAATTCAACGTCGCACTTGTCGGATCTCTATCCCTTTTTGGGAGTCTATGTAAGTTGGCGTGAATTCCACACTTCCGATTTAGTTGTTAGATCCAGAAAGTCGTCTATTCTAGAATCGCCAATTTGATCATTCCCTATTTTGCGTTACTCTCCTAGAATCGTGTACAGGAACCCACAGGAAAGAGCTTTTTAGAAATCGAGAATTGTCTGGTAACAGTCATCAAACAAGTTGAACTTCATCTCCAGTCCACTAGCCATGTCTTCTCTTTCTTTTGTATATGAAGACCGATAAAGTTTTGCTGCAAAATTTAGTTGTTAGATCACATCAAACGGTACAGATCCAGAAAGTCGTCTAGAATTTTATCATTCCCTATGTAGCGTTACTCTCCTAGAACAGTGTACACTTTCATAATTTTTCTATGTTGGGATAATAAGTGCTCCCGTCACTGACGGCTGCAATCGAAGTGTCGTCCTTAACTTACTGCTGTCCGCGGGAGCGCCCTGCCACAAACCAAACTTCACATCTGCAATACTAGGTAATATTTGGAAAAAATTCCTTCTTGTGAATACATAAATTCCCGTGTAGATGCTACTCGTAGATAACGCCAAAATTTGCTCACCGTTCAGTTACCATCACATTCAAAACCACATCCAACAATATTTGCATCACCAAAGACGTCAGCTAAAAGCAACAGTTTTGAAACAGCGCTTATATCGGTGTGAAACGGGCTTGGGGCTACAGTTACCATCTACAATTAGCACCAATTATCCACAGGAGACATGAGCTGTGACTTCAGTCTCAAAGTTTCTTGGGAAATCAGCAATACAAACGCAAATATTTCCTAAATTTCCTTATAGGCACAAGATTCAAGGCCCCGAAAATACGCGTAACTTTACTAACAGCAGTTTAGAAATTCCAGAATTGAACATGTAACACGTAATGAATAAACATGTAGTAATGCCATCTTCCTGCTGCCTAAACTTGTTACTTGCTGTCTCATCTTCTTTGTTTTCCTGGATTTCTGTCTTACCGTATTTTTTGTTAACTTCTTAAACATTTGATCTATTTTCGCTCCAGGTTCCAGTACCAAGAGGCAGAAAGTGGGCAGCTGTTTAGGATGAACCAACAGAACATACTCTTTACCATTTGATTTTTTTCTAAAGTTTATTACTCTTCCTTTGACACATCATAGAGATTTCTAACACTCTGAAATCAATAATAAACTAAAATTTGACAATAAACAACTCTCCTAAATGACAATTAATTTATTTACATTTGATGTATAAAAGGCCGTAACACGTGCACATTTCTATATATATATATATATATATATGCTAATTCCCATACTATCACCATAGACACTACTCTACAAAATGAAATCTTAGCTTGTTCTACATATTATTACGAAGAAAATTTCCATATATATTCAAAACTTGTGGCCAAGAAATTTAAGTACATTTTCCAACTAACCATATCAGTGACATCTTCCGCCAACCAACCAACACTCTTTCATAAAAAAGGTTCCCCTATACATTGCAAGACAGCAAATTTATCATGTGCAACAAAACTATATAAGTCGAGTACCGTCCTTGCTGTACATTTACAGGACACATGTCAAACACACGTACCTAGATGTAATAAAAGTTCCCTAATAAATGTGTAGGGTCAAGGAAGGGCAATGAGTTACAAACTAAAATTTCTGTGAAATTAATGGATGGAATTCTGTCATAATTGGGCGAACTAGTAGAATCTGTTTCCCCATCAATTACATACATATGCGTTAAAGGTTTAAAAAAATCTCTGTGCGTAAAATACAAGAAAAAAGTACCTGAGTATCGCATCAAATGTTACTGGAAAGACTGCTTCGATAGTTCATCTTATAACTTGATGAGACAGTGCATCATCCGTCATCAATGCACGGACGTCTCAAAACTTATAAACAACAATTTGAGTTTAAAGAACTAGTGTCAAGTGTACTAAGGAATGTCCGAAACGTTTTTCGAAACTTCTTGTGGTGACATAAATCTGTCACTCAGAGTTCCGATAAACTATTTTGAAAACAAAGTTGAGTAAAAGATTTATTGATTCCCTTTTCACTTTCATATTCTGACGATCTGACGAAAAAAGCTTTTAAGTACAAAATATGGATAAGCTATTTCATGCTGTACAATTATTCTGTACCATCGCCAAATTGTGTTACCACTCAAATCTTCTACCCTATCAACTTTTTTGACTTAATCCCATCCCTCCCCAAAGTTTTAAACACCGTATATTCTGTGGCGCAAACTACCATCAATATATTTGGCATTTTCATGTACTTAGCAAGCTTTTTCTGTGCTTAAATGGCGGAAGGACGGGAGTTGGCACGTGAATGATGAGTTTCAGAAAGCCTCGGGTTTTCCCCCTAGATTTTCTATAATGTGAGGGCTGTGATAAAAAACTCTCGAGGAATGATACGATTAAATGCACAGTGGGGGGATTTCATAGTATAGTGGAAATAATTACAAACCTTCATAAATTGGGATTTTACACTATTTCTATATGGGCTTCAACAGATCTAACATAGTGTTACTTTATGTTTTGAAAAGCTTTCGTTATAAAGACAAAATTTTAGAAACGAGATAGTTACCACCGTAGGTAGTAACCCTTTAACTTCCATAAAAAGGGAATAGGGTAATCAAAAGAGGGATTAAGACCGTCTCATAATTTCCTTAAAACAGGCGGAACATAATAAAATGCTACTGGGGTTGAAAAGTAATTAATTATTATTTATTAATTACAGACTAATTATTCGGATCATTACTGAAGACGAAGGAGCAAACCTTGTTAAGACAGCAGACAGCCTCAATGGGTAACGGTCATTTGGTACAGCGGCCCATTTAACGCCCCCTCTTTCATTAGGAGATGTCGAAGTAGGCCGTTTCATCCATTCCCACGTCTTTTACAGACGGAAAAGAATTTCAGTATCAGGACTGATAGTACTCCAACAGTTGATTGGTTATAATTGTTTACCAGGTATTCTGAACACTCAGTATGAAATCAACACTTCGTGTCAGTGATCTCCGTTCAACTCCTGGTACCAGGTACATACTTGAGAGTTTCACTATCTTACTGTAAACTGCTAAAGCTTGAAAATAGCTCATTATTTGAGGCCGTCAATTGCCTTAGTACAGCAGCAATAAAAGAGGTCATTCAAAAGGTATGTAAGCCCGTGACGGAAGGGAGGAAACGAAATGGCAAAGGCTGGGGAACAGCTTCACTAGCCACAAAGGCTTGCCTCAGCGAAAACCGACTTGAATGATTCTGACAAAGTACAGTAGTCACGATATTGATTATCGGAGGTGATTTCAGTGACAAGATGATGAAATCATCTCACTAATTACAAAAAAAATGCACTAGTATTCCAGGAAATCCCTACCTTACAGTTGTCTACATTCGCAAGAGTGCGAAAGAAACAAATCCATATACCTCAGAAACGTCTCTTAGTTAATGGTCTTGCACTTTTCTCACTATCCCCGATACGATTCACCGGCCGATTTCCTATTTGCGCCTACTCAAGGTTCCACTTTCAGTTCAGTAGCAAAGGCGGTCCGGTTGATAGAGTGAATAGCAAATTAAAAGATTCTCAATACAGTGAATTCTGGAACAACTCCAGATTATGGATTTAGACTTGACCTACATAAATTGTACAAATTGACATTACCACATGGCGAAACTGACTGAAAACCCCAAAACGACAGAATTTTATGTACATCATTTGCTATCAGTGCGGAGCCAAATCCGATACAGCACACCATAAACTAGTGTGTTCAACGGACTAGTGTGCATGAGATCGTCGATTAATATATGATCTACATGATGAAGAGCTCAAGGATAACACTATGGTCACTGCATCATTTTGTTAATTCTTTTTCAAGTGGACAAGAAGTACCGACCGTTAGTCTAAAAAGCGTTATAGAGATTGAGGGATGACTAATGACAGCTTGTACCGCTTAGAATAAAAGCAAATAATCTACGTGGATGAAGGTGGTGAATCTCATCTCGATTAAGGACCCTTGTGAAATTTCTGAGCTTAGCTATTGAAAATTGGTGCAAAAATATATGGCACAACAGAATTATAGCAACTTAAACCGGAAGACTCACAAACAAAAAAATGCTATCGATGATTATGAAAGCAAGACTTCTGTATATGTCGTACGGTTTAGCTAGGGGTAGTACGGGCAGGTGCAAGTGACAGGAGTACTGCCAATACCCCATTTTGAAAGGATTCATGCCTATGTCATCTTTAAGATATTAAAAGGTAAAAAAGATATTGGCAAATCCTGTCAGTAGAATGCTGTAATTACCATGGTTACCAAAGACTTGTTTATAACGCAAATACCAGAAGACTAGACTTGGTTCCCTACTTTTCGGACTCTACAACTCTCCTGGGGGTAGTTCCCGACGTTTTGCTTAAACCCTTTTGAAGCTTTACTGACTTGCACATTCACGTTACATAAATCCTAAATAGAATGAAACGAAACAAAACCCCACAATATCATAATACTGGATAATATCACGAGCCACTGCCACTCCTCTGCGACTCCTTTGCTTGACCTCCTTCAGATTTACCAACAAAAAGCCTACGAGCATTTTCGTAACATGCGTTATGTTCTGATGATAAAAATGCTTATCAATAACACTAAATAGTACGCAACTAATTCTCTTGTTGTGACGTTTGTCTCACGACCTATGGTTACGGTAAGCTGTCACTAGGGCAACGAAATATCCTTCTGACAGCCACGTGGGACGTGCAGCATAGACCTAGCCTATAAAAATGACCCTGAACTCTGACATGTTATTTTTCGTCACACTTCATCAACTTTATATATATATGTATTCAACTTCGTATACTTTCGAAGATTTCAAACCGCGATACAAATTTTCCGTTATCCTTCTTCCAATATGCTACTACTAAAAATCAACAACTCGCACAAAACTATCCACATTTATTCACTATCGCTCGTTCCTTTGCAGTAGCAGTATAATTGAAGTGCACTGATAGGGTAACGAGAACATGTCAGAAGGTATCTTCAGGCGAAATATGAACAATGAATTGCACAAAGCTTTTGGCGAAACACGAATCATACGGCACGGTTCCTTCGGGGACCCCTGAAGTATTCTACTAAAAACCTATTACAAATGTCTTGCATTCACCTGACGAACCGAGAGTCTCCTCCCACTTTACGGTAGCTAAATAATTCCAATGTTCCAAGTAACGAAACGAAAATAATCTCTTAAACCGAAGGTACAAGATTCGCTGCCCTAGGAGTCAACCGTACATTATGTCCTCCGATGTACAGATTGATAAGGTCTTGTCAATTTATACCTTCTGCACTGTCCCTGATCATGCTTAGCGCACAACATCATTATTAAAATGCTGATTTATACAACTGCTTGTCTTTTATTTGACTTGTAGCAATTATAGTGTCTTCTTTCTCATTATTAGAGGATACCATCGTTGCTGAAGTGCTCTAAAAACGCTTCCAGGTAGGCGCTGGTGTTTCGTAATCATATGCTGTATTTGATCTTGAACCTAGAAGGAACATGGCAGTAAAGTAATGCTACGAATCAAGTACTGCATTACTATTACTGAGCATACTACAGGCGTTTACTACAATATTTCCCAACCCATCCCCAACAAGTACACACAAGAAACACACAGAGACACAGACACAGACACAGACACACACACACACACACAGAGGCCTCAAACACAAAAGAACACAAACACAAAAGAACACAAACACACAAGAACACACACAAACAAGGACAAACACACACGAACACACACAAACAAAAACAGACACACAAGAACAAGCAAAGATATGCACACAAATAAAAATAACATAATAAACGGTAAGTCCCGATCAAAATTCCGCAAAAATGTAAACTGGTGTCCAGGATCCAACTCTACCTCTGTCTAAACTAGTTTTCTTCAAACGACATACCACTCAACTGGTATAGGGTGCATAATGCAGCGAGGACACCTTGGGGAGCGCGATAAGTTATTGATCGGAGAAAACCTCTCACGTCTGAAAAATGAGGCTTCCTTCCTTATAAGTTCGGTCGCAGATCACCCCCTCCCACTCATTAGTCCTAAGTTTGCATAGATACTAGAGTAGTAGACAAGTATCTCACAAACGGGATTCGTTCCCATGACTATACTGACTATCGCACGTAACCTGGATCTGTTCTTTTCTACCGTGGTAATAGCTTAATTAGTGAATGGTGTTGAAGTTTCACAAACATATCATCAGAAAATAAACGCTTAAGAGGGTAAAAAAACCAAACAACTTCAAACATAAGACGCTGCATTGTATCATATCAGTGATCATCGCCTTACTTTTTTCGCTAATTCTTCAGGTGTGATGGAACTGTCGTATACAATTGGTTTCCCAATATATGTCCTGTTGAAAGAAAAACGTGTTCATTAATGCCCGCGGCTACTGGACCTCCAAAATACCGATATATCTACAAACAAAATACATGACTTTGGTCACAGTTGCTTAATCTTTTCTCTACTCAAGTACCCTGAGGTTTTGAAACATCGCAAACATTAGACAATACTTTTCCAAATTTATAAAAGAACGTATGTAGATATCAGTCAAATTGATGCAAATGTGATAAAAGAAGGAACATGTATTAAGACCCACATGTCGCAAGCAAAACCTATAGCAGACCGGTAGACTATAAATATTTACAGTAGGAACCGTTGATAGTAAAGGCGTTTATTGCCAATTAGGAGAATCCCTGTTCGCATGTCCGTTTTACTGGTGTTTTGTCCTTATAACACAAACAGCCTTCACAGATCGAAGAGCTAGTGCAGAGATAAGTGGTAATCAGCAATTTCTCTCCTTGTTGGTGGTATTCTTTAATGTGTACTAATGACAGCTCGGCTCTCTGTAAGATCGTGCCTCTTAAAAATAAGGATCCACGTTCCTAAATGCTTCCTGATACATAAGGGCATAAGTGTAATAAAACGTGCTAGTTACAAAGTCCTACCATCTGTTATGTTACTAGAATGACGCACCTGCCAACAATAATTCCTGTCGTTACTATTTCGACGACATACACGGCTTAATCCCAAATCTTCGGTAAATATTTCTAGGTTAAGGGAATTTGGTTACTGGCTACCATCCTCCCTGTCTGTCACTGCGCCTGTTTTCTCGATCACTCTCTTTCTACACGCGAACCTGCCTTCGGACAGTTATATTTTTCCTATCAATCTGTTTCGATACGTTTGCTGTTAATCCTTTTATCTTACTTCAATAGCATCGATTCAATAAGCAACGCAACGAAACAAAACTAAATTTGTTCTACATAGTGATAATAATGTCCAGCGCAAACTGTAATAATACAATAGACGAAGAGCGAGTGATCCATTGTCAATGACGTTTACAAAGAAACGAATTTGCTTCAGAGAGCTGACGAAAGTATGGAGATAATATGTGGCTAAAGGAGAGGTGGTAGAGCCGGGTAACGAAGGAGTTACATTGTGAGCAATCTTTTCAAAACAACAGCGGCTCTTCTTATGAACAAGATATTTTATACCTCGATATCATAAAACACTTGGTCTTCATGCCCATACGATATCAATTAGAGAGCTGTAACAATTATTAAAGCGTTTAGATTAACATTCCGAATGCTAGTGGATGTGTGGGCATGGTGTCTTCACAAGAATCAACATAAAATCTTTGCCAAAATCGTTTAGTAGCTGAAAGTCGTAGTTTGTAACTTGTATCGCTAATCTCTATATGATGGTGAATTTGCACCATTTGTTAACTGGAACTAATAAAAGCGTATTTCAGGCTAACTTTTCATTAAGTCATTGGTCCTTTTAAATACTGAATACCTGCCTCGACCTTGCAATAGGACCTTTGCGCAGTGGCATAATTTGTGATATTAGCGAGTTTCGGGGCTGCGTTAAACAAACCACTTCGCAAATGTAATAATCTCAGCTTCACCTTAAAGTCTAACGTATTTTGCTTCATGTATACTTCTAATGGGTTTTACAGCATTAGTTCTTATAAAGGCTTCTCCGCTAGAAGCACTAAAGCCCACCTGTGTGCCTAATCGGGAGCGCGAGTTGAGTTAGTAAACTGTTGATGCTTTCTCTCTAAAGTCAAATTAGGCCATCGTTCTTATGATCATGAGCAATTTGAGTAGGTGATTATAATGCTCGTTGTTTCGTTTGATGTATATATTATCACAACAACAATTGCAAGAACTATGTGCCAATGTTACAACACGAAAAAAAAAAGCACATAACAAAGTTTCATTAACTTCATAGCTGGATGTGAGAAGGTGTAATAAACCCGTTTCCACCGTCCTGAATAGCACGCAACCACTAATCTCTAAAAAGACCGTATCGAGCTTCCCATTGTTTCAAACTACGAAAAAGTGTAGTCACGAGTACTGGCCCCCATTAGTTCAAATAAAGCGGGAAAGTCCGCCATGTTGCGTAACATTGTTTACCAGCTTTGTGTGATTGGGACTGAAATGGCGTCCAACGACTGACCTCACTTTCAGACGAAAGATGCTCGATCCAGTGATTTTTAGAGATCAGTACACGCAGCAGCTGCAGCAGCAGTTACGTTTTTGCATAAGAGACAATTTACATCCGAGAGGGCATGTCACTTGAGAGCCTGTTCCTTCACCGTTAAATTAAATAACGTTTTCTTTCGCACCTACAACAATGAATTTACGTTTACTATAACTTTTTGATTTCTTCACATTAAAAAGTAATAAAATACATCCATCTTTGAAAACCTTACCTTAATTTCACTGGGAATCCTCCATAAATTGGGGCAATAGGAAGCTTAGTCTTTTCATATATCCAACGAAACAGCCCTAACAAAAAGAAAAGCAATTGTTAAAATATTCAGGGCTACTATAAATTCAGAAAAGGTGACTTACAACGCAAGTGCGCACGTATGCAAAGAGAGAGAGAAAGACACTCTGAAAATTATTTCGGCTGATTAACGGCCTTGCTTTTTCCTTTTTCCTTGCAAACTACTAAAAATGATGGGTGTAGTTCTCCATGACCAGTTAATGGAAGGGTTTACAGAAAAGCCTTCAATTCGCTGCCGTTGGGAACACATTGCATGTTGGAAAATAGGAAAGCACTCTAAAATTTGAATGTCAGGGAGAGAAGCATACAATGCAAGAGTCGGATTAGCGTGCGAATATTGTAGGACAAGATAGCTTGAACAGCAGGAAAAGAAATACTTCCATTTATCTTTAAAATGACATTCTCTAGGGGCATGCATCAAGCAATAAGGGAAACGGTATGAAAAAACTCCTCGGGTGGTCTAAGCTACACCACTCACTCACCCTTGTAACCCTACTCCTCCCAACTGGCAAATAAATAAATTATCCCTCTTTCCAGTCCACCCTCTAAACCCTGGGGACGGCGACGCAGTGCTGATGCTCGTGCATCCAATACAAAGGTAACAAGCAACCTAACATACGTTTCATACAAAAATTCCGTTTAACTTGATGGCTACGACATACTGTAACGCTAATTTTTTTTCCTCTCCGTCGATGGCCTCTCATGTTATGCAGCTCCCTATTGCAACGCAATGGTATCTACAGGATTGTGATTCAGATCTCATAGCTCGTAGTCTTAACAATCGTGCCTTTCTTATGATCTGAAACAACAGCGGTGATCATAGCCTTCACACAAAGGAAATCTAACTAGCTCCCATCTCACCCTCAAGGTAAAGTAATATACTGATTAATGTAAGAAATTCCAGACAACATCCAATATATATACAAAATACTGATATTAGAAGGTCTACACTGAGTCTCGAGTTTGCACGGCAACACTTATTTACTCAAAGTAATTATACCAACCTCTTCCAAGTTGTGGTGTCCTAAATACATCCCTGATATTTTGTGTGAACATTGGAATTACTGGCTAATATCGTGTATGGAGGAAAAAGAACAATTCAACTATTAAAGATTGCCTGTTTATTGTAAAATCATAAAAAAATACAATTGGCAACAGACGGTCATGCATAGTTGTTAAACCATTCTCAGAGTATCAGCTGTTACCTTTCTGAGACACAAAAGCTAAAACGTCATCGACAACAGCCACTATGACTCGCACATGTTTTGGCATATCACAAGATCCAAACATTGCCTATGACATTCCCAAGGGGCCGAATGAAAGTAACTTTCCTCAATCGACAAAACATAAATGTATGAAATCACTATAGCATCGTCACCCAGAGTGTCCTTATTACAATTATCACAGCTTTACTTCTTAATAAAAGTACGGGTTCGTAATTGGCGAGATGTTATTTCAAGCCATGCTGCCGTAATCTGAAAATCTAGGAAAATAATGACACTAAATGCAAAGTCTGTATAAATTATGGTGTCAATGGTGGCTGTCTGCACTTAAGCCGAGAATTGTAGCAGTGTGGTAACTTTCCCCAAACATCTTCAATTTGCGAACAAAACCAAAGCATAAACCAGGAACTACAAGCTACTGCTTTATTCAAGAGCTCTCCAGTGCAAGCTCTGTCGCTCACAACTTCAACGCTTCTACTTCGATATCCTTATTACCTTAAAATAGTCTTCCCCTGTCGTATGTCTCAACAGCCCTATCAACGTTCTGACCTTCGATCAAATTTTTTGACCTTCACTTAGTACATAATACTTGACTCGCGTGTAGCTGGTAATGCCCACTAGAATGGTGACATATTTACATTCTTAAACGGTAATTACTCGACTTCAGTCTCCAAAAAAGGTACAAAAATAAAAGTGTTCACATGGCTTAACTAAAATGGGGGTATAGCATAATCTTTTTCTCTATAATTTGCTGGAGGTTCTTAAACATTTCATGTTTTATCTTGCAGCTCAACTTAAGAGCTTAATCTCTTGGACTTTGAAAAATTCGATGAAAATCGAGAAGTCGACTCATGTCTCTCGAGATCACTTGTGACGGCAAACGTTTACAAGCAACAGCGCAGTTTAAAGATTGTGGCAATTGTACGTGCATAAAGGGTTGACAAATCCCGCCGGTTTCAATGCCTCCAAAATAGCGGATGCCGTGTTGATAATACCACGTAAAACACCTCAGTATTTTTCACACGTTTATATTTTTTGCTTATAATTAACGGACGTATCAACACTGTTAAAATTATACTTTAATATATTCCATCTAATATAAGAATACAAATATGCCAATACATACCACATTTGCTTGGATTGCAACTTTCGCAAAACCAAGTCTGGAATTCCAGAGAATTTTGTAATGTTCGTCTGAGAACAGGGCTTCTCTGACCCCACCCGGTGATATAGCCAAAAGATCTCCGTTCTATACGGTTGGCAAAATAAACACATTTGATTTTAATAAACAAGCGAGTACAAGTTTTAAAAAGCGATTCGTAAACATTGTACATGTGATTATGCTGTGAACATAAGTAACCAATGGTTCGAATGATGCAAAACGTGTTCGTGATGAGGGTGAAGTAATAATTACAGAAATCAATGCACAGATACATGAATTCAAGATAGAAAATCGCCAGGACCAGCTGACAAACTAACGCTTTAATTGATTTAAATGTATGATTGACCAAATAAATGAATGTCTGACTGATTGACTTGGTGGTTGACTGGCTGACTGACTGACTAGCTGACTAGCTGAGTAACTGATTGACTGGACTGATTTGGACTGGACTTGTTTGGACTGGTTTGGACTGATTTGGACTGGACTTGTTTGGACTGGACTTGTTTGGGCTGATTTGGACTGGACTCGTTTGGACTGTCATTTCGACAGACTGCCTTCTGCCTAGCTACTTGAATTCCTATATGGGCACCTATTTCCATGCGTAAACTGCAGTCAAAGTTACCAACCTTCAGAATGCGGACACATTCCTCGACAGGTCCCGTGACACAACCAAATACATTCATCATGATTTCAAATCCTGTAAGATGAAGGAATGGTGGATTATCAGAAGTGTAGGAAAATACAAATAAATAACTTGTTTTGAAAATAGAGTATTTGAAAATATCAAATTTGAAGAGACATAAGAGCCCAGTCTCCAATCCTACCATGGTCAAGTCACATGGCATAGAGAGGCCTGCCTCTGAAATATGTAGGGCTGGATGTCGATGTACAACGGTGGATGATTCAGAGCCAATGTTTCGACTAGAAGGAAGTGAACAATGTTGTCACTGGGTCACCATACTGACTCTGCAATTGAGTGGGTGTCTGGTTTGAATCTGGGTGGTGGTATTTTCACTTTTCTCTAGTACCTCTTCATACTTTAAATTGGTATGTCTCATAGAATTTACTACTTTTACAGAACTTACTCAATTGCAATGCCCATATCAACACTAAAATTCTGTTCATTTACTCAAACCATCTGTGACCCCCATGGGCTCAATGCAAGAGAAACTACCATATGACATCCCCATTATCTGCCAACTCCTTTTTCATGGTAATGTACCCAGGGTCCTGATTTGCTACACCTTAGCTATGCTTTTACAGCGTGAGTGGATATAAGGAGTGAGGGTCTCTAGTAGTACTATTACATACAGGGGGTTGGTAGATGCCTCTACAAGCCTCAACCTTCACTAGTTAGAGTACTAGTAATACCATGACCACTACCCATAACCCAAGCATAACACCATATGGAACATTACTTCATGTATATAGTTTCATGTATGTATTTTGTTTACATAGTTTTCATTTAAATGGAACCTTAGTGAACATGAGAAAGGCTTTTATCAAACGAAAGCTGGTTGGTTGCCTCAGGGCATTTTAGTTCTCATATACGTTTTGTAGTTTACAGAAACCATTTCACTCAATTTCTGTGGGCTACATTTTTAAGAGGAATAAAGTAGGTTACATTAGAACTCTTGTGAATCCTTGTGAAAGTTTTCAAATTTGCCGCTTGAGTATGTCAGAACAGTGCCATATATATCATATATACACATATATAGGTATACATGTATTGAATTACTTACCAGGAAGTCTGAACATAAAATGGGCGACCACATTTCTTAATATTCTTTTTTTCTCTCTCAGTAGTCGCCCCATTAAGTAATATATATCCACAGGTAATGTACCATGATAATATACCAATAATGCAGGCCCCACATCAGGTACATTTTCTAATCCACATATTTCATAACCTAACGAACAAAATCAAAACATTGATGTTACTAAATGGCATACTGACCAATCAAGACTAGTTACACCATAACATTCTAGTCTTACCAACTTCCATAACAGATTTAACTAATTTGCTTCACTTACATACATACAAACACATTCTTTATTAAGCATGGCTAAAATAAATATTATATAATGCTGTTTTACCAATGCACTACCCTTGAAAGAGACTAGGGCAGTAATGGTGCAAGGCATGTAAGTAACCTAATATTTTGTATGTTGCAATAAATCAAACAAAACTGTAACATCTCCACTTTACTGAATCAGGACAGAGCAATGAGCATTAAAGTCCAAATCATGTTACACCATATACTGTTATTCAGGGTAACTTGGGATCAAGGAGAAAACTTGGAAAGTATTGGTAAAAATACTTTGATCTAAATATCTCATGATGGCTTTTCAGCATTTACTGGCCACTTTAATTTTAAAATGTGAACAGACATTATTTGCAAAGTAAACAGGAACCTTTCATTGTCACTAATAACCCAATATCATCAATTTTACCTAATATGTCCAATAGCACCAAAAAGTCACATTCACAGCTATGAATACTCTAGGAGTGACTTTGGACATTAATTATATTTTTAATATCCAAGATTCTCTAATGGTTCAAGTATATTTCTGCATCTTACAAGCTGGGGTTTCTTTTCTTGTGCTTTAGTATCATATCATAAATATTTGTTTTACATAAGAATCACATTGAAACCCTTGATCTCTCCAACACCATGCCATGTAGATATTTGGAATTATATTAGGGCTTCATTTCCAGTCAGGATTCATTCATCTACTTAATTTATAGTATACATATATGAAGGTGAGAAACAAAGAATGGAACAAAACTCAGTGCCACTAACTACATTTTTCTGTATAAGCCGCTGATCTTACTAAATCAATAAGGTTTGTTAGGGTTT
>JAAAKL020000276.1:0-18963 GCA_010016065.2 Carybdea cf. marsupialis auct. non (Linnaeus, 1758)
TATATTTGTATACCCCACTATAGTGTACCCCACTATGGACCATCCAGTGTATATTATCTTCTTTACCCCCTAAAATAGATAAGCTTCGGCGTGCCTGGGCACTGTGCATTAATGACATAAGGGGGGTAGTGTTTGATTTTTCTTAAACAATGAGACCTGTTTCTTGATGATTGGAGCAAGGGAGGGGGGATAGGGGAATTTTCCCAAATGCATAAATGTGGCTTTAATGTTACTAGACCATAATGCACATATTTCAATGAGCATAATGGTGGGCGTTACTTCATGCAAGGTGCTACCTTTGCCACTGTTTCCACCTCCCTTTTCTTCCTCGGAGACACTCCTCCGCTTTCTCTGTATTGCTTTCTCTGCACAATCTGGTGCCCTTTCTGACACTGGTGGCTGCTCTTGTACTAACACATCCCAATCCCCAGGAAACACTTCAGTATTCAGAATCGACACTTGTGCACATCTGATCCACATGTCTCTGGTGACTTTGACGCTCTGATCATACTCGATAAGACAGGGGTCCTGTTTTCTTGTCAACGGTCCCTCACATCCATTTCTCCCCAGCAGCTCAATAGTTGCATATCCACACTGCGTCTCCTGTTCTAAATTCTCGGATGCCACTGCCTGCATTGGGATATTTTACTTTCGCTGTACAATTTCTTTTGCATGTCCCGCTTAAGTAAACTCAATCTTGTGGTCAAACGGTGATTCATTAGGAGTTCAGCAGGTGACTTAGTAGTACTTTGTAGTGTAGTTCTGTATGCTAACAGAAAATGATTCATCCTCCTTTGTACAGACGATGATAACCCGTCCATCTTCTTCATCACTGCTTTGAAGGTTTGGACGGCTCTTTCAGCACTTCCGTTTGGCAATGGATGATGAGGAGCACTTGTTACATGTTGAATGTCGTTGTTCTCCATGAAATTCTTAAATTCTGCGCTGACAAAACTGGGGCCATTATCGCTGACACAGATCTGTGGCAACCCATGGGTGGCAAATACAGTTCTCAGACAATCTATTGTAACCCTTGATCTATAGTTTCTGGGATTAAGGGGAAACGCTTCAATCCATTTCGAATATGAATCAGTGACAATCAGAAAAACCTTTCCTAAAAAAGGTCCAGGGAAGTCTAAATGCAATCTGGTCCAAGGCTGCATAGTATTCTTCCACGCACGGGTGAAGTGGTGCTTTGACAGGCATGTTTTGATGCTCCTGGCATTTCACACATCGATGAACTGCTTCCTCAATGGCCTTGTCCATATTTGGCCACAATACATAACTGCGTGCCAGCACTTTCATGGAACTCATACCTGGATGAGGGACATGAAGTTCTTGCAAAACTGCTGAGTGGAGTTCAGTTGGAATAACAACTCTGTTGCCCCACAACATACATCCATTATCCACAGCTAGTTTGCTACGATGACTCACTTACGGTTTGTACTGTCTTTCAATAACATTACTAGCTGGCCACCCATGAACAAAGAAATCATGTACCTGACATAACACAGGGTCACATCTTGGATACTGCTTTACTTCCCGGGCGGTTACAGGAAAATGAACAAGGTCTGTGAGCATAATTTTGTTCCTTAGACCCTAAGTTGATTCCATGGAGGCAAGTGACTCATACAATCAGTGTTTGAGTTCGAGGAACCTGATCAGCATTTTTGCTCATATTGGTAGCTGGATAGTAACAGAGCCCATCTCTGGATGAGGGCTGCAGCAAGGACTGGAATGCCTTTCTTTTCATTGAAGAGTCCTAGCAATGGTTTGTGGTCTGTATATATCGTGAAATGTTGACCGTAGAGGTACTGGTGAAATTTCTTTACAGCAAATACTACCACTAAGTCTTCTTTTTCTATTTGTGAATAGTTTCTCTCTGCCGTAGAAAGTGTCCTGCACATGTTGGCGATTGGTTTCTCCCCACCCCCATGCATAATATGAGCTAATACAGCACCAACGCCATATGGTGAAGCATCACATGATATCATGATAGGCTGCTGAGGATCATAGTGTGTTAACAACCTTGACAAACAAAGAAGTCCCTTAGCATCGTTAATACTTGCCTCCTCTTTCTCACACCACTGCCATTTAGCATCCTTCCGCAACAATTTGTGCAGCGGCTCAAGCAACATTTGCTAAGTTGGGCAGGTGTTGATGGTAATAATTCAGCATGCCTAAAAACTATTTAAGCTGGGTTACTTCGTCAGGTGATGGTAGCTTTAGTACAGGATCAACCATCTGGATCAGCTAAATTCCATTTTCACTGATCAGGAATCACAGGAACACTACCTCTTTTACCATGAAAGAACATTTCTTTTTCTTTAATCTTAGTCTGCAGTCCTTGATTACCTGGAGAGCAGTGCACAAATTTGCGAGAAGCTTGCTTCCGTTAGCACCTGCAATCAGGATGTCATCTACCGGTACCAGAGAAATATGTCCTAGTTTTTTTTCCATCTCTCTCTGGAAAATGCCTGTTGCTAAATGCACACCAAATTGGAGTCTGGTGGGCTGAAATAATCCCCGCTGAGTATTGATAGTCAAATATTCTCTAGATTCTTCATCTAATAACAACTGCTGATATGCATGGTCAAGATTTGATTTGCAGAACAGCTTTCCACCGTTGAGAGTTGCTAGAAGATCCTCTGTTCTAGGCACTGGCTATTTGTCTAGGTCGGTGGCCTGATTAACAGTCAATTTATAATCACCGCAGATCCGGATTGTCCCATCGTCTTTCACCACAGTAAAATTGGGGCTGCCACTTTTGAATAGGCAACTGGCTTGTAGACCCCTCCTTCGACAAGGCAGTCTAGTTCTTGATCAATCTTGCCTTTAATAGCATAAGGTACCATATGAGCCTGGAAGAACTTGGGTTTCCCTTGCGGATCGACTGGTATGTTGACAAGGGTATCATTCATTGCTCCCAAGTCTTCTCCAAACACCTCCTCGATTTCGGACAGAATGGCAGCTAATTCTTTGTTGAAAGTATAGGTCTTATAAACCTCATGGGCACTGAACAATGACTGCAAATGCAGAATTATCTCACGCAACCAGTTCCAGCTGAGGAGAGCCCTGTCCACTATTTGTCACAACTAAAGGCAGCCACTTCTTTTGGTTCCGATACTGAACCAAAAGAATACGTCAAACCGACTGGCGTAATCACTTCACCTGAATAAGTGCATAGCTTGGCTTGTAAAGGCTCAATAACAGGTTTCTTACCAAGTTTTGAATAGAAAACATCTTGACTGATAACTGAAACTGACGCACAGGTGTCTACCTCCATTTTAACAGAGCAATGGTCTAGCTCTACATCAACAAATACTGGAAACTCTCTCTTAAAGCCTAACTGATAAAGTTGGAAGAACAGAATTCTTCGGACGTGCTGCTACTTTCTGCTGTATCTGTCAACTGGTTTACTTTATGATGTTCAGCCTTTGCATTTTTGTGACAAGTTCAGGCTGTGTCCTTTATTCTTATAGTAGAAGCACTCCTTCTCCTTGAATTGACACGAATCTGATGAGTGGCTACCCCCACATCAAAAACATTCACTGATACACGGGCCGAATTTTGAGCTGGACGATAGTCGATTGACTGGATCAGCAGTGGGTGTTCTATTTTGGTAGGTTTGAATTTGACTGGCCTGAGCAATTGCAGATTCTATCAACAAGGCAATCTGAGTAGCTTTCTCTAAGGTAAGTCCCTCTCCCTTGCTGAGAAGTTTCTGTTATATGTGATCATGCCTTACCCTACACACAAGACTGTCACGTAGCATGTCAGACAATGTGGAACCATAATCACAAAATTCAGTAAGCCTGCGTAATTCAACAAGGTAGGTCGATATTGACTCGTCTGGAAGGCAATTTCTTCAGTTGAACTTAAATCTCTCCGCAATTGGGTATGGTTTTGGATGCTGATATGTTTTCATTAGCTCTATAAGCTCCTTACAAGTTTTGTCTCCTGGTATACTAGGCTGATTTAATCCTCGAAATAACTTATAACACATTGCACCACAAGAACTTAATAATATGGCTTGCTTCTGTGCCTCGTCTGTTATGCCACTTGCTTCAAAAAAGCATTCCAGTTGCTCAATGTAACTGTTCTATTCTTCTTTTGTGCCATCAAACTCTGATAGTTTACCAAAATTAGCCATTTTCTCCTTGCCTATGAACTATATTCAAATACTGAGAGCACAACACACGTCTGAAGTTCACTTACATATTCCATATTTTACACATACATATAGGTTACAACAAACACTTCTTTCATTAAATGTAGTGGTTGTAAATGGATCCTTATTTTCTCACCCTACACATTAGACAATGTCCATGCCACATCAGCAAGAGACTTAATGAATAAGAATATGTTGAATAAGAGTTGTATTTATATCTTAATAGTAATATTAAGGGAAATAACTACATGCATATAAATTTTAATCCAGTGTTTACCCAAACATACTCAGTGTATAACCAAAAGGGTTTTAGAAGTTATTTATTTACACTTATGTGATCCTTGATAGCTTTTGTTTCAAAGAAAAATATTTTAAAATATGAAATAGTTACTACCAGATGCCAGATGCACATAATTTTGGAAGGGACAAGATCCTTAGATCCTTAGCAGGTTGCTCTCTTTCTGTGAGCCCAGCTTCAATCTCAACTAAGGTCTTCAATGTAATATACTATCATATTTTTCAGTGTAAAAATACTAAGAATTAACTGAGACCAAAACATGCACTATCTGATAAAATTTTTAATGTTCTTCAGCTTCATTGTTAGAAAGCAAAGTAATCAATAATACTTTACAATAGAACAATGCACAATCAACAGAATTTGAATTGCAAACCCTATCTTGTACTTACCAAGTCTTGTTCTAATTCACCATTACCCAGATACAGTGATGCCAAAACTACTCTGTTGTTTGCTCTCTGAATTCTTGCCTAACAGTGATAATAAGGCGAGTTTTACATACCAAAATATCAATCATTTATTGCAAAACAACACATATCCTATGATGAGAAATGTAAAAGACATGGCAAGACCCTTCTTGTTTACATTTGGGTATTAAAACCAGTTTATGGTTTGGAGGAAACTGTTACATTGTACTGGAATATCCACCCATTATCACAATCATGATTTTCATTAACACTATTGACTGCACTTATAGCAAACAGCAACTCTCTGTCTTTGACATTTTAGGGATTTCAAAACACACAACTATGACAAACTTATTACGTCAATATTTATCTTACAATTTGGAAAGTCATACACCATTATCAAAGACCCATAGAATACACATACATAACCAGAGAAATTGGGTATCAACACAAGAACAAAGAAAATCTAATGAGTAAAAATGTTCTACTGCCCATGGTCAGGTCCTGTCAAATTTTGAGTTCATGGGGATCCCACAGCTAGCTACTATTTGACCAGAAAATGGTTCACCTAAAAGATCACCTGTAAAAGAACAATGTTCAAATGTATTTTGAAATGAGAGCGGGTAATAACTATTATTTTGATAAAATTCACTACAAAGTAGTGGCATAGTGGTAGAGTGTCAGACCCAGACTCCGAGGGTCGTGTATTCGATCGACCCGACCCTGAGCTTGCCTGCCACGATCTCGGAGGTACCGTGCTCTGTCATCTCCTCTGGTGAAGTGGGAAACTATGTTTCGGGAGATAGGACAGGGGGCTCCATGTATGAATAGCATTGATAGCAAGCGTTAAGCATAAATAGCATGAATATATGGTCGTCCGAAAAGGAAAAGTAACGTGTTCCTAGTACTAGTAGTGGCTTTAGCCTTGATCAGGATGTAAATAGTAAAAAAAGAATATCAATTACTACTTTCTCATATATTAAGCCTAGATGCTGTACTGATTTGCATATTCGCGTAACTAACCTTCATTTCTGAATAGAACTCGTTAGGCTCATGAAGAACTGAAATACTGTCTCCTTTAACAGTAAAACATGGGCATCCCTTAACACCTGAAAACCACTGTGACATCCAACCAATAGCAGTGTTGTGGCATGGTCCACCTCCGTGAAAGGCCCCCGCATCTTTTCCAGAAGGAAATTTAGTCTTTGCTACACCATAATTAAGTTGCTTAACATATACTTGGCCGCTAAGTTTAACAGGTTTTAAAATTCTATTGCACCGGCATGCCGCCCTTCCATTCAATGTCCACTTGACAACTCCTTGTAAAATCATCTTATATAATGATATATTTAGTGGTATAGCAATTTATAGTTCAGGCAACTGTATGTAAACTACCGTATAGCATGGGCAATCAGGCTTCATCTTTGTAAATTCCACTAAAATTCCGCGTGCAGTTGGAACTTTCTAACATGCCTACTACACGATAATGACATAAACACGGAACATATAAGGAACTGTATTATCTTTAACTATTGATGTAAGCAAAATCCTGCTTGTAGCAAAGCGTAGCTCGTGAATAACCGGTAACGAAGTACAGTAGAGGAACAGATTGTGTCGCTAGCTGGGGTAGAATGTATCTGTTGAGTTCATCCGTCGACGACATTTCTCTTATCAGTCGTTAATCACACCAGAATGTTTTGAATTCATTTGTATACCATAACAAATGTACCTATGCGTACTGTATCACCTTCGCCAGAGTTACATGACCCTATAAAACAACGAAACGAAAGGAAATTCCTATTCACTCACCAATGGATGTCAGTTTATGTCAAAATCAGAATGAGGCAAAATGAAAATATTCCAGAATGAGGTCTGTGTTTACATGCAAGTTGTTAAGCGAGAGGTCCTGTTCGCATTTGCAGTAAGAACTCAGGATTCAAGTTTCTTTTAAACCAAGAGAAAATGTGGCTGTATAAAAACATTGCCATGACGTAGTTTTAATACTATTGTAGGCACCCGGAGATGTATGGCTGATGTAGTGTACAAGATGACATCACAGAAGGATGGGGAACGTACAAAATGCTTATGAAAATATAGAAAGTAAACCTGTGGAAGTGCAGCTGCTTTATGCTGCTGAATATGGCGACACTTCTAGGTTGGCTTACTTACTGCAGAACTTCCACGACGCCGGAGTGCTAGACATTGATACCGCAAAATTTTCACTTTGGACACCGCTCTTTATGGCGGCAAAGCAAGGGCACGCAGATTGTGTCAATATGTTACTACGAGCTGGCGCTATGGTTGATGGTGTCAAGCAGGATAATTCTGGATGGACGCCTCTTTGGGTTGCTACGTATGCTGGGCACGAAGATTGTGTTCGTTTGCTTGTTCAAGAAGGAGCAAATCTCGAAGCAAAATATCCAGAGACAGCAGTGTTTATAGCGGCAAGAGAAGGGCGAAAAGGATGTTTAAAGTTGTTGCTTGATGGTGGAGCATCAGTACATGTCAAAGACAAACAGCTTCAGACTCCTCTTCACGTAGCAGCAATGGAAAGCAACATCGATTGTATGCAGTTATTGGTAATTGTTACTTTTTGTTTGATTTTATTATGGCAATCATTGAAATTTGGCCTATTTTGATAAACTTCTTTAAAACAAGTGAACTAAATGAAGTGCATAAGCAACATAAAGTCATTATTCTGGCCGGCCACAATTTCTTTTTGCTGACATCTGAAAAGGCAGATTAAGCAAAAAAGGGCCTATCCAGCCCACCTTTCAAAATTGGTGACCTGCAGTGCTCTGCATGTATTGTAAAACACACAATTTTCATATAACTGCAACTTAATCCTTTCACTGCCAAATTTCATGAGAGACAAACAGCATAAACTGTCTGAAAATAGTTTCTGTGCAAAGTTTTGAGAGAGTATCCAATTTTTTTACTTTTAGAAGGTAAGGATGATTGTTATGTTGACTACAGCATTGGAATTACGAACTAGCTTCCTGTATCATTGTCAAAAGCACATATATACGAAATAATTACTAACTAGTGTTTACATTACTCATTCCTTACTCAGTGCAGGACATCTTGTAATCCACTCCTCTATTCATTCCAGTCCATTGGGTTTATCCCCCACATTTGCCAGATTTCCCTGCGCTGCTAAACTCTCTCATACCAGGGTTTAGAGGGCCCCTTAGATCCAAAGACATTTATGTAACAGCATTCTGTGCCATTCTCAGTCTGTCCAAACCATTAAAGTCTGTTTATTCTTCTCAAAAATTCTTATTTGCAGGGGATATTGAGGCTATCTAGATTTTCTTGAGTGGTAGTTTAATGTTGAGAGTCTATTTTGCCGTAGCCTTATTGTTTCTCCAGATCCTCTTGACAGAGGATCTAGTCACAGTCCAGGTTTTACTACCATGTAGCAAAAATTGTTTAAAACATTTCTATTAGATGTGTCTTGTGATAGGGGATGGAAGGTCTCCAGTTGTTAAAGTGGAGAGTAATTCCTTGGACCCCCCTCACCCCCACCCCTATAGCTGACTGAATACATGACACGGAAGCCATCTCACATCTCCTGCACACAACATTTCTTTCCAGTATTGAAAAAAGGTAAACTACCTGATCCTCTTCACTATAACAAGACTCAGTGGTCAAGCATTAATAGTTCTTGTCTGCCTAAGACATCTATGGTACTTGTGACTGGCTACCAGTCTTCCACTCATTTTACTACATGTGTTTGTTCTTTCTGTCTCCTGTCATGAGAATGAATGGGCATCCTAATGCAGTGCTATAATCACTAGGGGCTATAGACCCCAATAATTGGTGAATGAAAAATTTTAAGGACAGTAAAATATTATTCGTTTGAAATATTTAGGCATCTACTATACTATCTCCATATTTAAATTGCTTCAATTTTTTCTTAAGTACCATTTTATAAGATTTAAATAAACCTTTGGAAGCACATGGTGATTTACTGGCATTCCTTGAGCCAACAGAGGCAACAAAAGTCACTCTATCAACTTTCATGTATAGAAAGATGTCATTTATTTTGAGTTGAAGATGCAGATATTTGCTTTACAGCTTTTAAAAATGCTAATTTTGTCATCGCCTTCTAGCAAATAGTCAGTTCATAGACAATTCTTACCAGTCTTACGCTTTGGTGTAAATTTAAAGGCCAGTTGTCAATGGGGTGCTGAATGCAATGAGGGCTTGCCTTGCTCAGTTGATAGAGCTGACATAGTGATTGTATGGGTCATACTTTTCAATTTCTCTAATATCTATTCAAGTGGCTCATTTCAAACCCTCTCTTCTCAAAATGACGATGTAGAGTAAGTCAGTAGGCCCTAAGCTGTGAAATGTCCGAGAGATTGTAAAACTCAGATAATGAATTGTTGACATACTGCCTTCTTTAATAAATGAAAATTGCTCATTCATTGGACAAAAGTATGGCATTCAAGTACTGTCAGTCTAGTGTAGTTTCCAACAGGCACAGTTTGTGATAAGGTTTATGAAATGAGATTATCCCATTTACTGTACACATTATATTAAAGTAAGAAATGAAAAAGAAAGCTCTAGTAGTCCAGGCTTCTTCACATCTTCATGATAACATTACCAGATGCTCCTGATGTGAAGTTGTATTTATGTGTATTTTTAGAAAGGATGATTTGGATATAGTAATGAAATATACAAGCAGGCTTTTGTGCAATGGCTTTTAGAGTTTGAGGTTCATGTAAAATTTTATTGCAAGTGCAGCACATTACAAGCAAACAAGAAATCAGCAGCATGCTTACCCCTTTCACATTAGAGAATTGGCACAATGCATATATATACACAATATAATAATGTGTATATTATATGTTATCACCATCAAGTGTGTGTAAACATTCCAATGATCAAAATCTTTGAGTTACATACATTGGTCATTCAACCACATGCTGTTGAATCATTCTTCTTATTACATAATGTCAAGCCTGGTTCTTAAAGAAATTATGTGATCTATTATGCTTAAACTTCCTGCCCCTGTAATGCAAGCTGTAATTTTCAAAGATATAATTGTTTGTACAACTGAGATTTCTATTTGTGAGTTTGATGGAAACATTTTAGAATTTTACTGAGTAATGAGTGATGAAATTTCCATCCACATGTCCCCCTTAGAGGTGGGTATGTTACTTTAGAGATATCTTTCTAGGATAATATGTTCAATAAGGATAATTATTGGGAGAAGGAGGCCCTTTTTGACCAAATTCCCTTACATATACTTTTTTACAATATACAAACTTAAAGGTGAAAAGTCGTAGCATTGTAGTTTCAAGTATTTATGGAGACAGGATTTTGGCAAAGTAATGTTTATTTTTATTGAAAATAAAACAGACATTGGAAAAGAATCACTATACTAGCCCTAAATATTATATTTATAAAGACCAAGAAAATATTTCTGTTTGTTTTGTGCCTCCATATGCTTGTGACGAAAACAAATCCCATCTAGTGTTGAGACAGAAGTAATATCTCAAATGTTTTCTGTCTTTGTTCTAAACAATACCATTTCATAATGTGCTCATGTAGGCACTGCCGGTTTTTGGCAACAGGGGGGCTTATGTGAAAGTGATTTGAGGGCTCTTCATTGTCATTGAGTGCACTGAATAAAGCTATGTGGGGGCCCCAATTTCTATCTTAGGTGCAGGGCCCTGTGCCATGGTAGAGTTGGCACCCCAAAAAACTGGCAGTGCATGAAGGTATTATCTGCCAATATTTCAGATTGCCGATTGAATCTATTTTCATACTGCTATTTTTTATATAATAATTCTTTGCTCTAAGCTATGTATTTCCATTAAAATAAGGGAACAGGACCTATTGTCAGTGAATTTTTTGGCATCTTGATCTTTGTTCCTAAGTTAATAGAATGATTCATCTGAACAAAAACAGTTTCCAGAAAATTATGGGAGGACCTGGAACACTTGTGCTTTTTGGGGCTGAATTTTTATGGGGGACTGGTCTTATAGGCACTATTTATTATCATAACTGTCTATTTATATGCTATGATTATTATTAATATTACCTGAAACAGTATACTGCTTACTCCTCTCCATTTTCATGTTTCGCTAGTACCCAATGCATTTAACATATTTTCATACTTGAGTAGCTCTGAAACTTTAGAGTATTTTCAACACTTTTTTGCCAGTTGGGCTTCTTTGTTCAATTCAACACTTTTGCCATACACTTCTTTAAGTTGTTACTCTGCTTCCTTTTTACTTTTCTTTTGTAGATTTTAGCAGGTGCAGACTTGGAAAGTAGAGATATTAATGGGAAAACACCACTGATTTGTGTGTGTGAAAGTGCAGATGCAAAATGTTTGGAGGTTAGCTTTTTGTTAGATGCACTTCTATTTGTTGTAGAGGTAGATTTCTTGTATTGATTTGTTGATACCATTTTTGGAGAAATAAAATGATAGTTTTAATACAATTTAATATCATTTTTTCTCAAGTTCAGCTGCCAGCACTATTTTGTATTACCATGGTTTCTTGGAGGGATTAAAATTGTGTTGTTCTTGTGAAACAAACCTCTTAAATTAAAGAACTATTTAGGGAAAGAAACTTGTCATGAAACTACATTCTGGTTGCTTGTTGCTAATATTGGTACATGGAGCACATCTGAGAAGGAACAGGAGAGTGGCCTCTTCACAAATACACAATTCTCCATGAGTTTAGTGGACTCTTTAGAGGGGCAACATGTAAAAAGACTTTAATGGTCCTCACTAGAGTAGACAATCTTATTGACTTTCCCTTTGCATTGGCACTTGTAATGTTAATACCCAGTCATGTAGCCAGAAGGGGAGAAGGGGCAGACCTCCCCATGCCATTGAGATCATGAATAGGTTTGCCTTTAAGTTTCCCTTTTTGGGGTGTAAAATATACTCAACCCTGGCAATTCTGATACATTATGATGCACGGGCAATGATTACACATTCTTTAAGGTGTAAAAATGTGTAATGTCACTCATGATGACATGAAGAAGTAGAGGATGATAATTATTTCTCGTTTGAATATGTGCCCTTGCCCCAGGGACCCCCCTGCCCTAAAAAATCCATGCTACGCACCTGAATACCATAAGTAAAGTAGGCTTCCGGGATCTTTCAGCTAATGATGTGAACTAGGCTATTGTGGATATTGCTAGGTTAATTCAAATGTACCCTACTAGCAGTGGTGATAAAATGCTGCAGTCTTTAAATGGTACACTGGACTGGATTGACATTCATAGTCTAGGATCTACTCTTAAAAATACAATATTTCCATTGGGATATTGGATTGCCATGCTGTTATTTAAGTTAATATCAGTATCATAATCTAGTCCCAAATTGATTTTGACTCAAATCCATGCATCCATGCATGGGATCCATGCTTTTCAAACTGAGCTATTAGAACAATTAGTCGTTAAATGGCATTACAGTTTCATTTATTGTTTCAAACTGGAATATTTATTTTTATTTTTGACAATAATCCTCATATCTGTTCCTCCAAATGTTGCACCATTTGAATGCAGCTACTCCTTAGCTATGGTGCCAATCCAAACTCAGTTGCAACTGGTGGACAGATGCCTGGTTACTACCCAATGCATATATGTGCAAGCAAAAGTAAATTGCGGTGCCTTCAAGTTCTATGGAAATTCGGTGCAGGTGCACAAGTGGAAGCTAACATGATCAGGCCCTGTGATTTAGCAGTCACTAAAGAAGTGAAGGAATATTTAGACGCACTGGAGAGTAAGTATTTTTAATGGAAGTGAAAATGACCTCCGAATGTAATTTACTATATATCCCACTTGATCATTTACCAAGTTTTATTGTCTTCTCTCGTTCACGCGAGTGTATTCTAATAGTAAGTGTGAATCCAACTTGGAATAGGAGGGGGATTCATTTTTTAGAATTTAACTTATCACCTATAGTATAATCCTACTAAGTTTTGTTGGTTTTGCGGAGCTTTTCTGGGATGTTGCCAATTTTGGCCCTGTGGATCCGCTCCCTTCAGAAGGCTAGTTTTGGTAAGTTATACTGTTGGAAATGTAAGACCATAGTTATAAGGTGTTGTTAAGACGTACAGTAGAGGGTAGCGTTGAGAGCACTAACCAAAGTGCGCTCTCCTTTGAAGAGTCCAACCAATAGGTTGCAGACACTAAAAAGAAGATGGTCGTCTACCAACATGAAGAATTTTTTAACGTACTAATCGTTTGTCAAGAACGTGGTACAAACTGTGTCACTTAAACACATTTATCAACAACTGCATTTTACCTTTTTTTACTCAATTCTTGTAGGAATGTACTTTGTTTCGACTTCTTCCATAATTTTGTGCAGTTTCTTCCAGTATGATCAACAATACAGTGACGAGTACAGGTCTGTAGCACATATTCAGTTCGCTGGTAGCATTATTGGTATTGGCAATTTCGGTCTCGGGCAATGGCTGCTAAACCTGCAATCTGTTGACTTGGATAGTCTGTGCATGATCCCTTAATGGTTTCGAAGAAGAAAATTGGATAAAATTTGAGATCATTTGATTGCGTTTGGAATTTTTATGCACTTTTCCGATCCCTACGCAGTTCTTTTATTGTAGGGCTACAGCGGAATAAGTTTTTGTGATACAATTTCGGCGAGTTAATGCAATAAACTGCTTAGTTTACATGATCAATATTAATTGCAACTTCCAATAAAAGATATATCATTATTACTGAGGTCAGTTGACAGTAATTTAATGTTTTCTATGTGCTATATTTTCTACAGGATGTACATTTCACTTTCACTTGAGTTAATTCCTACAGGATGGTTTCTATGACATACATGTGCGTATACATTAGTTAGCGACTGTTCGCGTTTACAAGAATAGGAAAAATAGATTTCAGTTTTTTATTATGCCTCACTGTAGGCCATGTTTATAGTCTTGTTGTGACAACATTAAATATATACATACAAACAGGTAAGGTTAAGGCTTATAACAATAAGATATGGTCACTTCGTCTTATAATAACATGTAATTTTGTGTAAACATCGCTACTCTACATTTCAGCATTGGCTTTTAGCAATTTTATCACGTGACAGTAAGTGAGTTGAATGCTGTTTTAGGAAGCAGTTTCTATCAATTAAGTGCTCTGCCTTGTTTCACGTTAGACATGCGATGGGAAGAGTTACATTTAGGAGGATAGAGAGGATGGGAACACAGATAAACGAGACAATGATTGACGTCGAGCTTGAAAAAATTGGTTCAAGCAAGAAGCTTTTAAGATGTATAAAATCTCAGTACTAGTTGTTTTATGTGGTACGGAAGACTTGCTTCAAAAAGCCTTGTTTGTATAAATACTCTTGCAATTTTCAGTACCTATTGACATTGCAGTTTGCATGATGCATTTTAGTGGCTGTATTTTAATTTATTCTTACTGTTCGTTTTCACAGTCAAAGTGCGAACGTTAAAGGATTTATCCAGATTAGCTGTACGAAAATCTTTGAAATTGGAGAGGATTGCAGAACTGCAGAAGTTGTACAAACTCCCGGACGTCCTTGTGAATTATTTAAAATTTAAGTTATAGTTGTACATTTTAAATTCTTTAGAGTATTAGCAAATGAAATCCATGGTAACATGGAACTTAGAAAAGAGGAAGTTAGGATAAATCCGCAAAAGTGATGGACAAATAACCAATAGGCAAGACAGGACCCATGTTGAGCTTCATATTTGTTCCAGCAGGCGTTTCTCAGTAGGTTTTGATAGGACCATGCCACAGTCATCCAGTCTCTGTGGCTTTTGTTGTGTATGTAGTTATACGATTATGCATGGATTTTGCTGTTTTAAACGAAAGGGGATTTCCCTAACTGCCATGGATTTGCTACTTTCAAAAGTCATTTTCATGTTTTGAAGTCGTGATTTCTTAAGCTCGTTTCTTATGATGTTGAAGTTGAATACATAGGACTTGTTGCTGGGTTTTAAATTTAACCCTAGAAAGCTTTACAATCTTTACAGGAATGTACAAACAAGAAGATCGTATTCGCTGGAAGAATCTCAGCTACGAGTTAATGGTAAATTATTGTAACCTGACCTGTACAAGGGATGAGACGTAAATCTTCTGTATTACGGAAAACACTCCTATTTAGATTAGTAACATCCCATGTAAATCTGCAATTAATCACTTTCAACGCACTCTTTGCAAGATATTGACCAATTTACGTTTGTCGGTATTGTTCTTTGTTATGGGAGTATTTATTTGTAGGTAGTACATAAGCTATTGAAATGATCGAATTTTCAGAATTTCTGTGAAATCTGTCGCTCAGTGAGGCACAACATACTCAGTATCGAAATTCTGAACTGCAACGTCAAACTGTCCAATGGATACGTGGAAAAGTTAAAAGAACCGTAAATTTGTATAATGTGGATAAAAGAGTAAAAAGAGCATGTTATGAACTTTTGAACCACAAAGGTCGCCAAGTCCTATTGATACCCTCAATCTACAATTTTTGACCTTATATGAGTCCCTTGATATAATATTAAAGAACCCTTTTATTTTTAACAACACTGGGAAGCATGATGATGCTTAACCGTCTTCTAGCTTCAAAGAATATGTTTTTAGATGCCTAGCTGCTGGATAGCAAATATTACGCAATTATTTCACGAAAGTATTTAAGATGATACAAATGAACGATTCTGTTTGACTGCAAATATGTAGTGTGTGTCTTATTATAGTTACGCGTTCAATTTTTAAGTACATTGGTTTCTCGAATAAGCGCAAGATTCTTTAATTTATTTTTGCGTCTATGGTCTATTGCTTATTCCATCTTTGCACGTATTTATGGAATGTTGTACTTATTCGGCAATTTATTTTACCAAACGCAGGCTGTATAATTGCGATCAATGTCAGGAAATTTCTGTAATAACTACCGTAGCAATACGTTATCATATCGAGAAAATGTTTTCTGTTTCTTTGTTCACTCTTATCAGGTTGAAAATACTCATTATTTTCTTTATCTGTCAGAAATAAGCAGTGTTATATTCATTAAATTGTAGGAAATGTAACGCGGTGGGTCAAATTTCCAGTTCAGACCGTAAATATGACTCCAGAACATCAAAAATTGCAGACAACTTATTTGATACGGAATATAACTGGTACAACATTCATTCATTTAAATTACGTAAACCGCACAAGTTCCAACCACTTATCAATCCTCAGTACAGTTATTAAATGATAAACAAGCGTACCAGAAACCATTTTTTGTCTAAGTTTTAAGAAACTGTCTGGACTTGAAAGAGGTTTTTCTGGAAGGAAATTCTTCAAAACAGAGGAGCTGATATAGAACTAGAAATCCACAAGGCATGAAGGTAAGTGATAATCTGGTATTGAAACAAGAAAAACTTTTAAATTTCAGTTCTATTGTTGTTACAAATAAGAACTTGCGAGGAATCAGTTTAGAACATGGGGGCGTGTAATGTGCTGTGTTTAACCTCATGAGGCACGGTCGCTGTTAGATTGCAAGGAAGTCGTCAGTTAGCTTCTAACAAGAGAAAGAAATGTTCTAGAGGCCCTTAGTAGTAAGTGCAATTATATCAAGGGAAAGGGGAAGTTTGAGAAGTCATTGACTTGGGTGAAAGATCAATGTGCAGAATCTTAATAGGGGATTTTCGTAAGTATTCAAGAAAAATTAACATGTACCCATAACAGGTAGACACTTAAGATATTAGAATCATTTAACGACGTAATCAACGTCGGATATGTTACTATTGCAGAGAGAGGAGAGGCTTGAAAAGAAGCTAACGCTTGACGAAAATAACAAACTGCCTAGTTAAGATGCTGAACACATGCCCCCTCATACCTTTATATGAGTACTTTGTAAGAAAAGCACGGAATCGCGATAGTTTTGTAGTTTTCAGACTTCAAGGATTTGAAGAGATGATTGGCACTACAAGATTTGTAGATAACATTAAATAGCGGAATCATTTGTCAACCGTTTCGATACACTCTTATCAGTCTGTTTCCTTCAAAGAACGATATTACTAGAAGAACAAGCCTATTTATTATAACCAACAACAGATGAAAATATCGAACTAAGAATTAAACGAGCCATGATTGGACAAGAAATAAACAAAACGATGAAGATACTAAACAATACTAAAGGAAACACCTTGTGGGGCCAAAGTGTAGGACTTTGTGTTTTGATGTATACTGCCTCTATTACTTTCAAGTGCAGGGTAAATCTAGCTTTTGGTAGCACTTTGAAGCAATCGGTCGTATACGCCAAAGAACGGATTGGATAGCAAATGTTTACCGATTGCCGAGTCACAATTGATTTGACCCTTGTTTGTTTTGCATTTTCGTTGGGGTGCTGGCGTTGTTCCGTGCCATTTCTGAGCGCTGAAGGAGTGTGTTGCGATATTCTGCGAAGTCTTTTAGTGGTTCTCCCGACGTACCTTGATTTGCACAGGCACAAAAATTTCATAAATCACGTTACTAGTTTGATGGGACGGGATAACATCCTCTGCGCTGCAGCCAAGAGAAGGGCTAATTAGCTTATTACCAGAGGTATGGGAGGCCGCCATCTACCTTCTACTTTTTTCACGCTCATCTTGTCCACAATGTAGGATAGTGCAAATTGACAATCCGATTAGAAGGAATTAGTATCCGACTTGATGAAGACTCGATGCTACACTGCGCGAGTACTTTTAAAGTACTTGGATGAGTTACCCATCAACTGGAAAGTTACCATGAAACTTCTGTTTACAAAATATGTTGTGTGATTACCTGATAACCGACTTAAAGAAAACAGCATCTACAGATGAGGCGCTTCATAATACTTTTATAAAGACATACGCCCGAGGACGCAAATCTCGTGCTCGTGACTATATCGAATGGACTGTATCTTTCAACACCCATTCACATGTCTAACTAACTGTTGCCCACCTGTCTTAATATTACGCCAAAATTCGTAGCAAGTAGCTACGAATATGTTTCAATCATAATTCTTACTCTCTCGAACTCATATGAATATGAATTGAGGTTCACATTTGTGAATTTTCACTAGGACATTTTAAAATAGGACATCAATTCTGTGATTCGACCTACCAACACAATTCTTGCATGAATTTGCAAAACTTTGAGAAAAGACCCAAATCTGTATACTACAAAAGCCAGGGGAAGGATCATAACCGTTAGCATGAAAAATCAAAACGTAGCTTTATGTTGGCTAAGTAATAGTCGAGTAATAAAACAGTCGAGTAACAAAGTAGTCGCCAGCACACGTGTCTTGGACAAAATGTTATAGTAATAATACCAAGACCTTCGTTATACATGAATTGTTTCCCTTTCCAAATTTTTCCAGACTCAATGTTGCGAGGTATGTGCTTAGAAATGTTTAGTCGCGGAAAAATGTAAGATGAGATAATTTGTACGAACATCACTGCAATATCGTTTTGCAAGGTCTTCTAACGGCCCCGATTTTCAAGTATCATTGCTACAAGGCTGCAACCTTATATCTTTGACAATTTCTGACAGGATCTTTGTGGCGTGTATTACGCTCTTCCTTTACTTAATACGATATTTCACAACGTATGACATGTTTAATAGCCGATTCTCGTAGGCAATATACTGGGCAAACCAGACGAACCTATACAGTTGAAAGTGTCTTCGTTGATGGATATTGTAAAATTGACAAGTTGATCTTATGTCATGTTGGTGGATTTGAACACAAAAAGTAACAGCTTTCTGTTAATTCACTGGTACAATTACACAATAGATACGTTAGCCGGAATTGCTTAAGATTGTCATGAAATAGATTCTTTAGCTACGAAATAGACACCAAAAAAAGTAATCATAGAATATAATCATATAACGCCTCAATCTATTAACACATTATCACTTATTTACAGAAAGTACGTCCAGTCATTAATAGACTTGTGACACATCGAACTAAGGAATACACATAACACCGAACCAGCGGAGAAGATTGCCAATGTATTTAGACGAACATCAAAATAAACAATAACATCATAAAAGATGCAGGGGAGGGGGGGCACATCCTGTTCGTATACCTATATACGCAAATACGTATTGTTGAGGTAAGGAAGGGCCAACCC
>JAAAKL020000276.1:18973-47917 GCA_010016065.2 Carybdea cf. marsupialis auct. non (Linnaeus, 1758)
CTTCAGCATCGGTCAAATTGCTGGATGGAAACACGCCAAACTTTGACGAGGTGCAAACGAATAATTTGGAAATATAAATATGAAAAACCTCATTTACAAAGGTAAGGTTTTAGTGAATTGTCAATTTGCTCCTACTAATATTTCACTTTTTTAAGCACACATTTCCTACAGTACTTGCCATATTACCATTATAATAGTAAGTACAATTCTTTAAATAAACTATTGCATCTCCCAATATCAGAATTTCTGAGTAAAACCTTTCCTATGTGAGCATCCCCTTAAAAACTATTAAGTTATAATTATCAACGTATTATAAGTAGTAAGGAACAAGCCCTTTCACGGTAATGATTGACAAGTAAGTCCTGAAACTGTATTGATAACAACAACCAGGATAACGTTATTTATATTGAAATTGGTTTTCTGTGCCTGTGCGAAAGAAAAGGCTCTTAATGAAGAAAAGTAGTGATTTTTATTTTATCCTTAATTATCACCTGCTGAAAACGAAAAATGTTCATAAGTAATCAAGTTCTTGTGTATAATATAATATCGCAGGCACACGTTCTTTCTCAAGCACAACTTCACCCCAGAAAACTGTAAGTTTGAACAAATATTGCCGTAAGAAATACTTTCCTCAAAACGATGGCTAGATGACTACCTGAAGAAATTAAGTCTTAGAAGACACCATAGTAAACGTTCTGAACATTAGGAAGTAACAAGTATCATAATGCAATCATTTATCGAATTGATAACAAAATACATTAGCACGAACAACATAATCAAGTTCGCTGGTTATCCGATAACGTTCTCAAATGAGACAGGGCCAAGATATTATTGGAAAAGGTAGCCCCTAAAGCCTTCGAATGGTATATAGAGGGCAAAACACACCCATACATTAAAAGTGAGCCTGTTTATTTACATACTATTTACAAGAGACAAAAATGTTCATGGATTCTTAATCCGTTACACGCTTAAAAGTAATGCTACCCCTGCCAAAGTCCACCTGGCTGGGTTTTCTTTCGTTTTAAGGAAGAAGTTCCACACATATGTGGGACCCCTCATTCTTGTTTTATAAACTGGACATTCGTAAGCACTGCGAACATCTTGTTTATCCACTGGTATAGCTCTGACAAAGACTACTGGCATTTGTGGAGTTAATTCCTTTAGTCTGGACTCAGCTATCATACCCGTCTGAGTATCCCACCTGGCACCCTCCATAAAGAGTCCATGCACATAGGCACCTTCCCTTGGAGGACTGTTAAAGTCTTCCTTATTTTTCTTTGTAACGTCAACTTGCAACGTCATCCTATCCAAAGGCCACTCGTTCTTACGTGCCATCGACTGCTCGACTGCAGTTAAGAATGATTGCGGGTTGAAAAGTCCGGCTAGCCATACGACATTTGGAACGTTGAAATCTGAGGTCCATTGTTCAAGTTCCTTAATACGTTGCAGCAAGTCCACAAACCATGCAGCAAGCCCGTGCATCGACGGGTATGCTCGTTTATTCCAGGACTCAGGTACTTCATCAAGAAAGAGAGCATTGGATAAATCTTCCATTGCTGCACTGATAGTTAATTCACCCTAGAGAAAGAAATGAACCGTAGTGTTTAACAACTGGGTACATGTCCGTTATAAGACGTTATTAAAAATATGTACTGCAGCTCATGGTACGGTTAATAAGCAAAACGACATTAACAAGAGAATGGATCTTAATTGTAAAGTTACATATCTTATTGAAAGAGAATTTCTTAAGCAGTTTTATTTCCTTTAATTTTTATATGCCACTGACACAAAGACTCGAATCTTTGTTGACAGGCCGCAAAATGAAAAAACAAAAAACAAAATTGTGTTCATTTAATGTGACATTGACAATTATCAGCAGCGTATGCAATCCAATAAAGTGTCGATGCATTTTAACACCTGCTCTTAAAGGCATTTTAGATTGTCCAAATAGAAAACGAGCTTTCATGCGTGGCTTTTCATGATGGTACTGAAAACAGAACGGGGCAGGAGCGGGTTGTGAATGTATTAAGATCACTCGATACCTTGAAGTGTAAATCTTGTTTCAATTTCAGACACCTTTCTCATTCACATCGACAAAATCAATGACATTTGGTACCGACTCTTTACATCCTAAGTGTACTATCTTAGAAAATTTGTACTTGCCATTCCTGGATGACAAGAATCGAATAAATGCCAGGATATCTTAAGTCGTTAGAGGTGATATGATCTGCTTGGGCAAAGGGGAAGCGTAATATGTATAGAACGTGCGCATTTTGGTAGATATTGGCTGGAGTGACTCTTAAAAACTTACCTTAAGTCCAAGGTCCAGCTCTTTCAGGGAAGACCTTATTTCATTCGTCAACAGGTTCATGCGGTCACACTCTTGCAACGCCACAACTGTGTATGGTGTTCGTTCCTCGGCCTTAGCCATTATTTCTATCATATTGAAATCCTCAGGCAACTTTTCAAGTATTTCATCCAGAACTTGCTTCACCTGGAATTAGAGTGAAGGTGGTAGATTTCTAGCTCAATCATAAGTGATAAAAAATAACAACATGACGAAAAATAGATGAAACAAAATGTTCTACTCTGTTATGCTTCCTGCAACATGAGAAGATCTGGGCTTCTTCAAAAAGCTTAATCTTCTTTGATATTTAAATAGTCCTACTAACCTTTTCCTCCCTGGTTTGTCCTCCTCCACCAGCTCCTCCTGAATCTCGAGGTTGTAGTTCCAATATAGTCTTAAACAGATTCTCGGAAGTAGCTGTAAGGAACCCTATCTCAGCATTTGGATGTAAGCCATATAAATAGGGACTCTCCGGTGGAAGCACGTCATCAATATATTGATGGTATCCTTTGTAATCCAAATTTGGAGGAATAGGAAACCCAGGGCAAAGATCGAGCTCACCGTCAAGCTACGAAAGTGAAGACATAGGTTGGTTACATTACTAATTATGTATGTTCCCCTGTAAACGTCAGTGTAACATATGGAATGCAAACTTACTGTGAGCGAAACTGCAACTATACTACAAAAATATTGCATAGCTGACGCCGTTGAACTCCAACAAGGGCACATTTGCTTGCTTATTATTTTCGAATGTAAGAAATACCAGTAATGCAGTAAGGACATCATTATGAACGTTTGAGCTTCATTTGAGCAATCACAGAGCCTCATTGTTAAACATATTGCGCTTGTTTTTCTCCTTCATTAAACAGGGGCAACGCATAGACAAGATAAAAGGTAGTTAAAAGATTTGCAGTTGTACCTTCCTGCCCCTGAGGGAACAATAAGGGTTCCTCTACGACTAAAATCTACAAAGATAACCCTGTAATATGGTAAGATAAGGCATAGAAATAAAACTTCAAAAAATTAAGCCGTTTACAAGCATTGGCAGAATTTAAAAACCCCATTTGCAACAGCTACGGCGTCTTAACGGCAACTTGTAACGCTGATTACAATACTTTTAAATTTACAATTTGTTTGAAATAAAAAAAAAGGAAGAAAAGAAAAGAAAGGCATACTGAAAAAACAATGCAGAAGAATATAAGGAAGATTGCTTTGAGAGGGTGACTTGTATAACCGCCACATGGATCGCTATGATATTAGTCGCAGAACGAGCGAAGCGAGTAACGACTCCTACTGCATTGGCAATTAAACAATTCTCAGGTTCTGTTAAAGTTTTGAACGTACAATTCTGGAACCTCAAAGACAAAAAAAAGACAACAAAATTTAAGATGTCATTTGCAAATCAGTGGGGCGAATGTAATGCACGTCGTACTTTGCAATAGGACGATTATGTCGATATTTGAGAAGTTATGTACACATTTCATTTAAAGCTTTTCCTGCTCCTCACGTCCTGACAATTTCCACACCTGCAGTCTGCACGTATTCGACTATTTATATTGCTGCCATAAAATTATACATACTTTTTGACAATACTTAAATCGCTAACAAACAATAAAAGATCTTTCTTACCATTTCTGGCTTCATGTACTCCTCTAGGTAAGTACGGCACAACCTGCGGTCCCAGTCGTCTGTTATATGGCCTCCGTACATAATTTCGCCGAACAAGTACCTAAGGTCGGTCCATGGAACCTACGAATGAAAACAGAAGAGAAGTGAATAACATGAGACGGCATTTGGTTTGAGGTCTTTAGAGTCGAACAATCGAAAACTAAGGTTACAAGCAAAGCTAAGATATAATTCAAATAGTTGTCTGACAAAGAACTGGCTGAAAAATGTATACAAAGAAACAGACGGCGTACTGGTGAACTTCATCTTATCGATTTCATCTATCCAAATTAAGTTATCAAGTAAGACAAAGTGTGATGGACTGAAGCCTGAAAAAATGTTGAATAGCGTTGATAACTATGGGATTCAAAACTTTATAAAACCCCAACAATTATAGTACTTCAATGACAAAACGTATATTAAACGATCCTTTCATCAAGCTGCTTGGCACCTTCTTAAGCCCTCTTTTCAAAACGTTATTAACCTGTACCGGCATTCTTTTCTCTCCCCAATCCCCCACCAAACTAACTTGTGTGATTATTTGTGGCAAAATAGGGTATTGAATGCATCTATTAATAATCTTGATAATTCGTTTAACTGAGGAAGTGACGAATCAAATTATGAATTGCATAATCTAAGAAAGAGATTGAAAGATTCTGACTCCTTTCAGAACTGGATGGGATTCAGATAGGCGAATTTGCGAGACAGTCAAATTCAAGCAACTATATAAAATAATAATCAGGATCTAGCTATTTAGAGTTGGGCCCAATACTTTTATAATAGAATAAACGTGGGTGCACTTCAACTGACAAATGCAATGCAAAACACGGCTGATGGGAAAGAATTAGCAATTCATACAGTAAGCAGTAGTCAGTCTTCTTTGTTCAATATTTTACTAAAATACCTTACCTTGGAATTGGCTTCCAGGTAATTGTATAAGACATTGACACTAATCGTCAAGTCACCGGTGTTAAAAGGATAAGGACGATTCCATCCTTGCGGGCCGAATTTTCGTCGTTCAGCAACAACGGCATGGAAGTAGCACAATGAGAAGAGGATACTCTTGAACTCGTTCTCCCGGGAGCACATCTCCAGTGTTTCCTTTCCAAAAAGAAGCCAAATTAAGATTTAAAAGTCTCTAACTCGCAATTTGTTTAACTAGGGAATCAGCAAATTGGTTAAAAGAGTAAATACAAGCGTTATGATAGCAAAATCACGACATAATAAAACAAAAAAAAGTCTATTCAAAGGAAAACATTTAGCAAAAGCATTTACTTACGTAAACCTTAACTAATAATACCCTTTCCTAATAATAGCCATTCCTAATAATACCCTTTCCTAATAATACCCCTTCATAATGATACCCTTTCCTAATAATACCATTTCCTAATGACACCTTTTCCTAATAATACCCTTTCCTAATAATACCTTTTCCTAATAATACTCTTTCCTAATAGTACCCATTCCTAATAATACCCCTTTCTAATAATACCCTTTTCTAATAATACCCTTTTCCAATAATACCCTTTGCTAATGACACCTTTTTCAAATAATACCCTTTCTTAATAATACCCTTTCCTAATAATTCCCTTTCCCAATAAAACCTTTTTCAAATAATACCCTTTCCTAATAATACCCTTTCCTAATAATACCAATTCCTAATGACACCTTTTCCTAATAATACCCTTTCCTAATAATACCCTTTCCTAATAATTCTCTTTCCCAATAAAACCTTTTCCTAATAATACCCTTTCCTAATAACACCCTTTCCTAATAATACCTTTTCCTAATAATACCCTTTCCTAATAATACCCTTTCCTAATGACACCTTTTCCTAATAATACCCCTTTCTAATAATACCCTTTCCTAATAATTCCCTCTGCTAATAATACCCTTTTCTAATAATACCCTTTTCCAATAATACCCTTTCCTAATGACACCTTTTTCAAATAATACCCTTTTCTAATAATTCCCTTTCCCAATAAAACCTTTTTCTAATAATACCTTTCCTAATAATACCCTTTCCTAATAATACCCTTTCCTAATAATACCCTTTCCTAATAATACCCCTTCCTAATAATACCCTTTCCTAATAATACCACTTCCTAATGACACCTTTTCCCAATGACACCTTTTCCTAATAATACCCTTTCCTAATAATACCTTTTCCTAATAATACTCTTTCCTAATAGAACCCTTTCCTAATAATACCCCTTTCTAATAATACCCTTTTCTAATAATACCCTTTCCTAATAATACCCTTTCCCAATAAAACCATTTTCTATTAATACCCTTTCCCAATAATTCCCTTTGCTAATGACACCTTTTTCAAATAATACCCTATCCTAATAATTCCCTTTCCCAATAAAACCTTTTTCTATTAATACCCTTTCCTAATAATACCCTTTCCTAATACTACCCTTTCCTAATAATACCCTTTCCTAATGACACCTTTTCCTAATAATACCCTTTCCTAATAATTCCCTTTCCTAATAATTCCCTTTCCTCATGACACCCTTTCCTAATAATACCCTTTCCTAATAATACCCTTTCCTAATGACACCCTTTTCTAATAATACCCTTTCCTAATAATTCCCTTTCCTAATAATACCCTTTCCTAATGACACCTTTTCCTAATAATACCCTTTCCTAATGACACCTTTTTCTAATATTACCCTTTCCTAATAATACCCTTTCCTAATGACACCTTTTTCTAATAATACCCTTTCCTAATAATACCCTTTCCTAATGACACCTTTTTCTAAGAATACCCTTTCCTAATGATACCCTTTCCTAATGACACCTTTTTCTAATAATACCCTTTCCTAATGAGACCTTTTCTAATAATTCCCTTTCCTAATAATACCCTTTCCTAATGACACCTTTTTCTTATAATACCCTTTCCTAATAAAACCCTTTCCTAATGACACCTTTTTCTAATAATACCCTTTCCTAATAATACCCTTTCCTAAGAAAACGTTATCTAATAATACCCTTTCGTAACAATTAATTTTTGCATGTAACGTCTGCTGTATATGGACGAGTCTTACCCTGCTAAATAATATACTGTGGGTAGATTTTGATGACCTCAGTTATAGTATTTCAGTTTATAGGGGCACGTGCTATACTCCCTCTGTTTTGAGTCTCTATTTACACTTTTCTGGCTATTGTTTTCTACTTTCTAATGTGTGATGACATAGTTTAATCTGCTCTAGTAAAAGCTGGGACTCAGTTCTGATTCTCCCTTCGAAACTTTCAATGCAACGTGATGGGCCCTTGACAGTCCTTCCATACTCAAGTTACATGGAAGAAGACTGGATTCTTCAAGAATTCCACGGAACTGGATATCTATGACCAACGATTGGGCTATTGGAGCGATCATATAAAATAAACTTGTCATGGGCAATACCATACTCTACTGTGCTTAATTGTCGAGGGGGGGGGGGTGGAGGTCGAGTTTTGTAAAAATTTATTTCTTAAAATGGGGAATGAAAAGAAAATGATTATTTGAGAATGATACAATTATATTGTAAAATAGGAGGTGATCATAAAACAGCGAGTATTCATATATCCTGAGAACTTCAACCTCCTCCTACATATTTTGTTATACGCAGCTGCTACTACACTCTTACTTGATATTTTTACGCTCTTATTAGGGAGACAAAGGTTTGAAATAGTTAGCACCATGTCCAATAAACCCACAACTTTCCTAAAATCGGGAAGTGGTACTTGATGCAGGTGTGAGATATTCACATAGTTTGCTTATTATGAGCGAAGAGGAGTCATAAACGGAAGGGAGTCATAATAAAATGCTGGGTGAACATCTCAAAAAATGTAAATTGACCAACCCACTTTACCATTAATTGTGGTGCCGGGAAGTCAACAGTGAAGTTCATCAATAGTACAGAGTAAGGGCAATGTAAGCTGTGTACAACAATTCCTCCCCTTTTCTGTACAAAATCGATTGGTCACCTGTGAATTTTGAGGAGTAATACTACTTCTCAGCAATTAAAGGGTACTTAATGTCATCATTTTTCAAGAGCATTAACATGCTAAGTAAATGTATGATACACTAGAATACTATGTAAGTGTTATACGTACTTGTTTAAAATTATCCAGTGCCTTGTGCAAGTTGGCATGCATACCCGTTGGCGGTTCGTTTGTAATTTTTATTGCCACTTCCAGAATACCCTGCGGTATGATGTGTCCATCTGGCGTTGGCGCGGGCTCAGCAGACATGAAGACGCGATAGCTTTCATTGCTTCCAGTGCTGAAAGCTTCCATTTTCTTTTCCAGAGTTGGAAGCCATTTCTTGACTAAGTGGATATTCTAGAAGATTGCGAATGGTAATGATAAGGACATTTTTTAGTATTCGAGTGTTACATCTTCCAATGAAATGTAGAAAGTTCATTTACGAAAGACGAGTGACTTACTAAGGAACCTTTGCTGGCGACCGTACAAATTCATTGTATCAACGAATCAAGACGCAAAGGTAGGATAGAAAAATAACATACAATTGTACTATCTGAAGTTAACTGTGATATAACGTGTAAATTTCAACGCAAATGAAATCCGGGATGATTTCCTGTTCTCAAATGCCATGTCAAATCAGTGTGTCGGTAACTCAGATAAAGGGTAACTGTAAGGGTAACTCAGATAAAGAGTTGTACAGAGTAGTGCTTCGTTTGATAAAACTGCTGTGTTATTAGACACAGCCAATGGCTACAAGTGAGACGAATATGCACAGCTTTAAATGAATTTAAGGCATTTCTTTATAATCGAAAAAAACATGATACCAACCTGCAATATAACCCAATGGCCTTCTTTTGAGGCTACATCAAGTGCCTGCTCAGCAACAATTTCTTGGCCCTAGAAAGAGTGGCGAATAATTGGGCTCAATAAATCTTCCCACGAATAAAACGCGTAGGTGTGTTGTACGTATAAATCACCAAGTAATCGCGTGAGCCATCGAAAACTCCATAAACGAACCAAATAAAGACCTTGCCAGTGGCTCTGTTATCTGTTAACTGAATGTATATTTGAGCTAAGTTTCCTTCGATAATCAGAAGCGTGGAGCAGTTCAGTATAACATTGGCTAACAGCAGTTCTGTCTTGAGATTTCTATACTATTGCAAAAATTGGAAAATTATAAGGAATAAATGTTCTAATACACATAACAAGAAATGAGGAACTGTAGAAAGCAATTGACCCATTTGCTGTTTCCGTGTAAAAGTAAGATATACTCCTCTACAAGCAAAACAAATGCTGACTTAAACGTAATTGTTCAAGAAATGACAATTCTCATTCATAAGATGACAATTGATAAGCCCCTTCTTGTTCTTGGATGTGCTCACACTACCCGCAATAAGCTGGCGCTCATCTTCAGTTAACTAATGACATAACTATTGTGTCGACACTACTAGAAATACTAAATGACAAGTTTGAATTCACTACCTGACCAAGTGATACGTTGTGAAAGTTTCTATTGTCAGTTGTCATTCCAAGCTGTTTTCCTAACGCTTCGACGTCCTTCAAAGGATCTACTCCTGGGGAGAGTATAAAGAATATAGGGGTTCCAGGTCCACTCTCTTCAAAAGACTTCGCAAACTCTATTGATCGACCTTCCACATATTGGGAACCAAGTTTTTCTTCGACGAAGTTTCTGAAAAGATCAGATACAAAGATTGCATGAAAGATTGAAAATGTCTCGTTATGGTGGAGTAAATGTTTTAAAAGTTAGCTTTCAAAACGAAAAATCACGAACAAAGTACGAAGAACGAAAGCAAAGTACGCTTACAGTTTATTTACGCATACATTTATTAACAATCAGAATACAAATATCCTGCAGACGGAAAGGTGCACCCGGCAAAAAACGAAGTTAATTTTTGCTACAGTCTTGTATGATACTAAGGATAAATTTTATGACGGGATGACACTGAATCATCTGAAAACCTGCAGAAATTGGGGCACGAGTACATCGCTACAGAAAGTATATCGCGGCTTGCATCAGTCACAGTTGATTACTGACGGCCTATAAACCCCCATGTCAATCGTATTACATACACGAGGCCTAGTCTATTCCCGACAATAAACCTTAAACTTCTACAAATCCTCGACGTTAAAAGTGTGATAAAATGCCATTAAAAAGAGCGAATTAAAAATGAATCCATGGTAGAGGTAAACAATATATAACTGAGAGAAAATGGCTACATAAATCTCCATAAATATGACTTACTTGACAGCATATGTCATCCTGTCTGGTCTTAATGCTCGCAGCATACATAACTTTTGTAAGGAAGACTTATTTTTCCACTCCTGTGGAAACTTCTCTTTTTCTGGACACTCACTTTCAACAAACTTTTTCCATCTTTTAGCGGATCCTTCAATATCTCGGTCTAAATTTCTGAACTCTTCCATGACACTTAACGCCTAAACAGTAAAGGGGTGACGTTTGATGAAGTTGACTTGGTAGCAGGATATTCAACAAAAGTGGTATACTACATCCTGAAAGCGTACTCATTGTAGAGCCTTGGAACTAATTTGCTAAACCAACTTACCATCGAGTTCGGTGATATTGTAACAAGAGTCCGGGGAGCTCCTACGATACGGTACTTTACGCATCAAGACACCGTGTGATATTGACACGCAAAGGGCAGTAGTTGATAAACCGGATATGAACAATCATAAGTTCACAGCGAGTTAAAAAAAATCAAATTCTACGACGCTTGTAATACCAAAGGATGGCAATGGTAGCATTTTCAACCATGTATCCATGATTTGTATCTGAAATTGGCATACTCAAAATGATTACAGCCACAGACTGTTGGTTAATGATCGTTACACTATCAAGCAACAATGACCAGCTTGAAAGAATTGCATGTACTGAATACATGCTAGATTAAGGAAGAATCTTACCTTTATACCACCCCATGACAAGTTCGACAGAAAATCAACCGGACTTGTAACATTGACTACCGCTGGGAATCTCAGTAGAAAGTCAAGTTCAACTGGATTGATTTCCTTCTTCATCATCAATATCTGAAGGAAACAAAAAACCACTTATAAGTTTATACATAGTCATCTAGTCATCATAGTCGTCACATAAACTGAGACAACTTCAGAGCCACAGGCTGTACATATCCTGTTTCAAAAGGTTTCTGGTCATAAAAAATACGTATGAAACCAAACTTACAAGAGAGACGACCTGTAAAGGCAATAAATGGTGTTTTGATGTAAACATTAAAACTTCTACTTTAAGTATTAACTTTAAAATAAAAGTACATTTTTAAAGGAGATAGAGCATCTCCAAATAAAAGAAGTCGACAACTCTCAGTAACTTTCAATAAATTCTAGTCGAATTCCCTGGGTCATTGTTCCTATTGAATGCCATAGGGCGAAATGTTTTTGTTTATAAAATAACTGGCGCTAATAGGTAACGTAAGGGGTGGATTTAGCTCTAAATGCAAAAGCAGTTTTAGTTGTTATTCAGCACGTTTACAATAAATAGTTACTGCTTACCTGAAAGGCAACTTGGGCGGTGAATATAAGCTTATCTTTTTCAAACAGCCCTCTTGTTGTGTATATAAATACCGAGAAGGTTATACAATCTATTAAGTTGAGGACACGTTTGGCAACGTCTTCAGCAGACTCTGCTTTCTCGATGGCTTTTTCGAATACTACACTGAAAGCCTAAAGAGGAGAAGAACAACGTTAGTAACCAAATTTGCATGTACACATCTCTTGGACAAAAAATTGAAAGTTTAAACCTGTAGAAATCCGCCGACAGTTGAGATGTAACTTTGCATTAAAATAAATTCGTTGTGACTTGATCTAAAAGCCATAAATATCATCAACGTCTAAAGTTTAGAAGCTTCATTGACAAAGCTTCAGCAGTTTCTGGTTTACTGTCTTAAACCGCGGCATTAAACCCACAAAGTTTGCAAGGAAGAGGCAATAGAAATGCATCTTGAACAAACTGGCCCATGCACCTTTCAGAGAGCAAATGTTATTCTTCTCTGCCATCAACTACGACTGACAAATGAATGGTATGCTCCCCTAACAGAACAGAACATCAATTTAGAATACTACTTTTAATGAGGGAAAAAAATCCGTTGTCTCCTCGATAAACATACCTTTAGTGAGAATTGATATATCGGGTTGATTTTATTAAGATCATTCAGGATGAAATATAGCAACGAAGCTCGAGCAGCTGCTGGTCTGTAACCCTCTCTCGCGAGATTAATCTCAACCTCCGTATGCTTCGCTTCTTTAGCTTTTACTTCTATTTCTGCAGCGGTCCTCTTTGTAGTTTCGAGGTTTTCCACCAGAGCATAATCACCTAAGAAGTTGCCACCGGCAGCCGATAAGCGAGATAGAAGAGAATCTTCCAACTCCTTTAAAGTGATTGTAAACTGATTTTGTTGTTGTGTAAGCTGGGCCTGAGTGAATGGAAGTAAATTATAAGTAATAAAAAACAACATATATATATATACCTCATATATCTCAAGAATCCCTTTCTACAAAGTAAGGAATCTGTTTGCACATAGGAACACTTATGTTGAGGTATAAACATATTTACGATACCAAATCTAGTACCTATTGATACTCCATATCTAATAATTTTAAATATCCTTTCACGCTCAACCCTCTTATCCTAATGTATCTTCTCACCATGTTGCTTATTTATATCCATCTTCTTGCTTACGTATACAAATTTTCTTGTGTAGCATGTCTCGTCCCTATGGTGGCATTCTTTAGTGTGTTTTTGTTAGTATGATTTCGTGCCTTTGCTGTCATCTTAGGCTATAAATTTTATAATGCCTGGCGGTGGGGCGAGAAGTATGAATTTAATAGCGTGCAAATTTTCTGCCTACGTAGATTAGTATATAGCAAGATGGAAAGATATTTTAAGGAAAGGTTACGATTTTAAGAAAAGTTTTAAACATGAAAGAGATTGAGAGAAATAACGGTCCGCTCACTATTAAACCTCAGGATGTCAAACATTTAGTAGGCCGGCAGTTAACTTTGCGATATCAATACCATTTTTCCACGCAAGCCATTATTACTTTGGTGTCCGAGTAAACACCTTGTAAGCACTTATATCTTGTCAATAGCCTCGGGCTAACTTCTAAAAAATACCCCAATAAAGTTCGAGACCATTCTCCTAAGAAGTCACTTCATCTGGTTTTTAACTTTTTTTAGTGGATTCTTACAACGACCCTTCCACAAGATATCATTAGTTGCTCTTTGGGGCATTTCTACAGAATTGGATATCAAATCACATGGTATTTGTATCTTTATTTTAAATATACCTTGGTTTCTTCCAGATCAGGTCTTTCTTTCGCAACAACATTTGCCAGAAGTTGGTCCTCAAGACCTTCTCTAGTCACAGTGAAATTGATCAGAGTAGTCTGTGCCTGCATTTCCGGTTTGTAATGAGGGTTGGCAAGTTTTGTTTGCAGTATCAAACGGAAATTTTGATGATACTCCACTTCCTTATCTCCAATTTTTATATACCTAAAAGGAAACAAAATAAATGTGAATTAAAAGGGAGCTGTCGATGGTCTACACCTCCTGCCGAGAAGCCTGCAAGGGAATGAACCACGGGGACAAAATTGGACGTTTATTCGTTTCATTTACAAATAATGATGCAGTCAGACCTCTCTATTCAATTGACCACACCTTCTTATCAAATTTCAAAAATGTTGATATGTGCTTAGGTAACATATAAAAGTACATGGTAAATTCAACTTAAGTTTTAACATTATGGGCATACTACCTCCTGTTGCTCTGGCGCTTCGTGTAATAATTTTTCAATTTTCGTATCTTGATCAATGACTGCAAGTACCACATTTTACCATCTCATAATTGCTCACAATTAACATCTTGATTGTTATTAAAAATTCAATTTTCCGTCCTAAATACTCTAGGACTAAAACCTCTAGGTTAACATCTGCAAACTTATTCCTCATTTCATAACGTTTGGCTTGATTCAAAATTTTTCCTAGGTTCCATCTCTTTTTCGGGATTCAGCTTTTAAACAATCTTATTTTGTGTCCATTCTTTCAAAAATTACACTTCTCGTTGCTTATATCATTTGTCGAATACCACGTCTCCTCATGGTTGGAAGGTCATTCGTCCGTCCATCCAAGTCCTATCTATGATGTCTTGCAATACTGCTTTCGAGTCTTTCCAATACCCTTAAATAGAGGAGTGGAACTCTTATCTCTGCGCTCCTCAGATTCCAATATACTGATTTCACCTGTTGCAATCTGAGCATACGTTTCACATGTCTTTTTGTTGGGCACAAACTTCCTCTTTGTGACTCTCACTTCCCTTAGCGCCACAACATGTCTTACTGGTTTATGCTAGATACGTCTTCAGTGCAAGAGACGTTGAAATATTTCAGAATATTTTTAGATTTTTTCATCAAAACAATCATCTGCCTGAAGTTTGGCTCAGGAAATTATCTACAGTTGTTCCTTAAAATGGTACCTGGTTTTAGGTGATACATACAGGGAAGAAGAAAGATTATTTTATTACTTTCACATGTTCAAGTAGGCATACTATTCTGAAGGTCAACTGCACGATGGTAATGTCATACGTTTCATTGGGACATGATGCTACATAACGAGGAATATTCGACCCACAATGTGGGGGACTGATGACCATCCCCCAAGGGTACAGAGGAATGAAGAAAACGTCTTCAAAACACTTTTAAGTGAAGACTGCTTCTTTAATAAAGTGACTGACATGTTAATCAAGGGTTTTTATGAGCTAATTGAATTCAAACTAATTCAGGTTGTCCGTGTAATTCAGGGAATAAAAAGAACTGTATAGCAGAGGATATTAGATACAAAGCAGTAATTGGTAACAGCCACCGCATTAAGATAACTTACCGCCCCTTTTTGATTGTATTCCGCCCCAAGATTGGATCTAGCACTGGATCTAAACTCTCTCCAATGTTTTCAATGAGGACACAATCACCATTGCTCACAGCTTGCTCAATCACATCCAAGTATCTATCAAAATGAGAGAGCAAGTGCAATCAATAAATGGAAGGTTCTTCAATCCTTTGTATTTCAATAAGTGCTTCATCCCTATATAATCAAAGACTGACAGATGTAGCGTTATCAACATGAAACATTAAACTTCAAAAATAATCATGAGGGCTCCGCAATACAAGCATCTTATATGCGTATATCCTTAACATAGGTATTGGAAAAGAATTCAACTTTACGTATGTCTTTCGATGGAAATAAAGACCATAAAGCAAATGTGTGTTAACAGCTTAATACCATGATTTTAGGAACCATTTATTTATCTTAAGATTTCCACAAATACTTTTTGCAGTACTATGGCAATTACAAGCCAACATCTCGTAGCTTGGCGAACGTATTATATTTTGTAGGCTAAAGTAACCTGTAAATATATTAGTGCTGCACCATTAAAATACAGTATCATATGTCTCGCTGCAATGACTGTCAAGGTTTTAGCACAGTATGTAAGCCTAGGTAACAGTGATCTTATTATACTTCGCACTATTATGTTTAGCAATTTGATGACATCCTTTACATCTGTAAATACAGTGTGAATGAAAAACGTTATTTGTTATGCAAACTGAGACTTAGCTACTAAACTACACTTGAGCAGACAAGGACATAGACACATGTAAACCGCCTTTGATAGAAATTTATCGGGTTGTATATTTATATAAATACGTCCATGGTAAAAGCAGTCCCAAAGGCGTCATTAACAAAAATAGTGCTTCGGAAATGTACATCAACTGTGACTAATCACCATTTAAGCATTGGCCTGTGTTAATAACTCTTTACACCGAGGCACGATGCAAAACGATACTGCAACCATTCCATAAATTCTGTTCTAATCCCCACTCCAATCCACTTCCCAAGATAACTTTTAACCTCAGTGTAACAATAAAAAATATCTAATTAAAACTTTGGTACAAAAATAAGTTACCCTTTTTGACCAATCCTGACAACTTTGAGCTCTTCACCCTCTCTTGTTTTAATCCATTTAATACCTTGAAGTTGAGGATCAATCATCAAGGGCCAACGTTCAGCATTTAGTAAAATCGTTGCGTTTTCGGTGGACATACGATCACTTGGAAGGTTTTCATTATTCCACTGTGCAATCATGGCATTATCTGTGAGCAAACTAAGGATGTCGAGGCCATCAGTTATAGGAATCGGAATCTATAATAAAACGGATGAGGTATATTTAGCATTATTTCCTAAATAAGTGTTGCATTGCTCTTGGTTCCTTACCAGCGTAATCAACGTACAAAGTCTAGGAACAAGTCGTTAATAATACATTAATAAACATAAGTTGTAGTTATAAATTCGGATTAGTATAACGAAGGGCAATATTTACTTTTTGTTCTTTAAGGAATGGTAGCCATCTATCCAGCATGAGGTCATCACGGTATTTCCGCCCGAAGCTTCCAACGTACGAAATAAATGCAGATGTTAAGAGTACATCTCCTGGCAAAGTTTTGGCTTGTTCCTTAAACTTCTCCACAGATTCTGCCCATCGTACATTTTCTGAAGCAAGACCACCAACGAGTCTGTTTGCCAAGCTAATAGTCTTAGCAGTCGTCTCAGCTTCCTCTTGACACTTGAGTTTCTCACTGGTTGCCTTTTCAAACTCTGCTGTTAATTCTGCGAGATTTTCGTCAAGTTCCTAAAAAATGCAAAGGACATACTGCCTGTTAAACGGTTATAAGAAAGAACGCTGCTAAGACAAGAAACAATGTAGAATTCAATGAAAAGCACCAGAAAGTTGCAAATGAAGAAGACCCCAATAACAAAATGGTTTATAAAAATAGTACTACCGGTTCAAAAACCCGTATATACCAGTGAATATCATTAAAATGAAACGTTAACTCATGTATATTCCCCATAACAAAAACAAGGTCAACAGAAAAATTTGTTCTTTCTACGTTTCCACATGTACATCTACGCATTTCAGTATAATGTCAAGGCAAGCTCACCCCTCATTTTTGCACCGAAGCTATTTTACCTGCACTGAAAAAGAGAATGTAGCACCCTATACTACTATATCTCATGAAAAATGATAAATTCTTATACAAGCTACGGGTTTCGTGAACCTTCGTTCCTATTTGTCATTTGAGACATTTGACTCTTGAGACATTGAGGCATTGAGGCTTGGAGCTATTGGGTTCCCAAACTTAATGCAGAGCAATCCCACACGATTACAACATAATGAAAAGTTACTAGCAATTGGGAAGATGCCGGAATTTCTACTTGTTTTCTTTCACATGTTATGGGCATCGCCAATATGTATCGAAAAACAATTTAGGGGAGCTATTAGGTCGCAACGTCAGCAGCTTGTCTCATGCAGTTTAGAGGCAATATGGTTGAAAATTGGCAATTCAAACATTTACATGAAAAGTGCTGTTTGTTTGATATCATTTGATACTCTTCACTAGAGTATCGTTCATGAAAATGATGGGACAAAGTAAACAAATAACCTTTTCTAGACTCTAGACTGGTTGTACCCTCTGCCGCCGCTGCACCCTCACTATCGTTATCACTATCAAAAGCATCATTGTTACCAACCCCCACCCCCCTTCCTCCTTCTCCAACTATTGACCATTGTCCTTCTAGAACGTGTTTCCTGATTTGTTTGATCTTTTGCTACTCGCATCCATTGGAAAATTTCAACGGAATGAAACAATTAAACTTAGATTGACTGTAGAAAATAAAACTAGAGTATTGATTGTGCAAATTTTGAGGAGACCGTACGATGGCAAAACATCTATCACTCGGCTAAAAAACGCTCTGTATAGAATCTAATTTCCCGAAACTGGCGCCTAAAATAAGAACAAAAACAATGTCTAAATACAAGTATATGGAATGCTTGACTGTAGTTATAGACGTCTTCCAGAAGTTTTCTTCTTCACAAGCCGTTTAGGTTCCTTCAATTTTTCAGCGGACAGCTCTGTCAATACAGTAGACAATTAGCCGACAACCACAAAAAATGGCTGCTGTGGTAAGCGTCAAAAGATCTATCTACTTATAAATTCGATAAATGGCTCAATTAAATAATTATAGCCAGTTAAAGTTATGTCTGCCTCTTGTTTGATAACGGCGTGAAATGATACAAAGACGTTACGACGTTCTAACTGTAGTTGAATGGTGCACTGTTAGAGGTAATTGACGATTACAGTTCATGGGCGTCTTTCCACTTACCCTGATTTTGTCCTTAATTTTCGCCAGTTTCTCCTCGGCGGCAGCCAAATCAGCATTGGCTTGAGCAAGGGCTTGACGCTTTGGTTCCACGTCACAGTAAACATGATAAAAGCGGACTATGTTAACAGCCCATGCACAAAGCCCAGCAGCGGCGATGGATTTTGAGCGGATGAAGTCTGGGTCAAACTCCGGATTTTCCAGGTACGGTTGTATGGCTTTAAGACTCGAGTCTGGAATATTCTCTTTGTCATAGTTCAATAACGATTCCAAAAACTGGTCGACCTACGACATACCCAAAGTAAAATGATGAAAGAAGGACATGAGGCATTTATAGTTTTGAAATGATGGCAACAAAATGATAACAATAGGTAAAAAACCTGAGTGTTCCATTTGTAACAAGGAGCTTACAGTTTGCCTTCTAGTTACATTATAATCTTAAGTGTTCATATTTAAGAGATAATTAAAAAGAGAACGCTAACGATTATGCAATCAGAGATGGGCGCGTTTATGATAAGCAATAAACTTCAACACTACTGCCTGAGCTGACAGTGATTGAAAGACAAGCAATTTCAACCAAAAGCCGACTTGATTTTACCTTAGCCATCATAACTTTTGCAGCTTTCCAACTTCTATCCTTCGGGACTTTATTTGCAGGAGCCAGAAGGCACATGACTGCCGCAGATACATTAACAACGGGAGCAGGGGGTGCACCGAATGATTTCAACTCTGTTAAATTATTCTTATTGAGAGTATTCAAGGCTTCCTGTGCTGCGATTAGAGCAGGCTCAGCTTTAGCTAAATCCGCTTCACAAGATCTTTGCTTTTCTCCGACATCCCTTGCAATAACAGCAACCTTCTTTTCTTCGTTATCAGCAAACTCCTTTTCCTTACTAACTTTTTCTGTTTCAACTCCCACAACCTGAATAAGTTTATCAGCATCTTCGTTCTTCTGATTAAGTTCCACCTCCTGTGCAGCAAGCTTCGCTTTCAAGTCATCGACCTGTACGAAATAATCGCGAGCTACAATATTATTGCAAGTCACCTTCCTTGAGCAGAGGTCTTAAGGGTGGCTTCAGAGGTTAGGGTCAACACGAATTCTTCTATTTATTGTCATCTTACAAGACAGAGAAAAATAAAGCGAAGGAGTCTAAAAGTGCACAAAACAGCTATGGCGAGTGATGTTCCAGAAATCGATAGCTACCCTTGCAAATACTTAAACATAACTGGAAAATATATTCTCGTATACACTCCCATCGAGATACCTAACCATATCGACTAGTGCACACTGGGCTTATGAGAAAATAGCCTAGCATACACAAAAATGTCCTAGGTCCGGTGCATGGCTAGCACTGATTTGTGTTACTCGAGAAACTAAGGAGTGAAACTACCGAACTGACATCCAATTTGGGTCTGTGCATTTAATTTTGGGGCCCATAATTACTCTTCTACAAATTTACATTCCCCAAACACGACCAGCAACACCAATGCAGCAACACTAATGTTATAAAACTGTACACCCGTTTAAAGCGAGGTCCTCTGCGGTAACCAGTGTCTGGTTAAACGTTTTGCGAAATGAATGTGTTACTTAACGCAATCTCGAAGTTCTGTAACAAAAACCCGTCTCCTTCAAATGAAATTGTAAACTTCGTAGGAAATTGCATATCTTGATACTTCAAAGTTCTCCTTAAGAGAATTCTAAGATGGTTTAAGTTTGTAAATCACCAGTATATTGTAGAAGTTCGCAACCACATGCTCAGCATTAACATGCTACGTATTCTTGTTTCCTCTATCCGTTTCTGATTAAAGGACTCATGCAGATTGGTTTCTATGCCGTCTAAATTCAGTCCCAACTCAGTAAATTTTGTTTTCCTTAATGTAAAATTCCACATGGCTAAATTTGCCGGACTGGTCCGCTCGGATACGTTACAGAACATAAAATAAGCCTATTAAACAAACGGTCTATGTCTGCAGGTTTCAGGAGACTTACCTGAGAAGCTGTACTTTGAAGCTTAGTTAATCCATTTTCAAGTCGTTCCATACTCTGAAGTAGCTCCTTACTCTTCTTCGAAACAAGATTTTGATACAGTTTGATCTAATCCGATTGAAAAAACACAGTGCATTACTCGTTGGAAATAAATGTATGAAACATCAAAAGGATGCCCGAAATTGGTGTGAATAAGTTAAAAAAATGAGCTACGCTATGCTACGTTAAAAAATTGGCTGCTACTGCAAAGCAAAGGGACAAGATACACCACCAATTCATGTAGTAAAATATATTTAAACAAGTTTACTGAATAATAGAAAGTGGTGTCCACCAGTAATTCTTTACTGAGTTGATGAGTTGCTGAAAGTTCTACAGATTAATCTATTAATCATACGCCAACATTTGGGGCGAACTCCAAGCGATAAAATTACATCATATCAATATCCTACTCAACCCCACCCCGCGTATTTGATTGTCCTCTAAACGGCTACACTGCCGAACACTGATCCAAGCAATTCAAGTCCAAAGTCGTACCAAGAGAGTTTTGCAGAAGGCCGGACAAAGACTTCTACAAACAACAGGAAAAGGCACAATTTAATTTGATCTTATGAAGAAGCACTTCTTCATTTCAAATATTTCAGAGGGCTTAGGTACTTATGTCTCCCACTAGGTAAAGCTTGGCTAAAGACAAAAATTGTGAAAACAAAGGGCATTAACTAATCAAAGATCTAAAATTTGTCAACGTTATCTAGGACAGGATCTCCGATTAGCCATACTACCGCCTTGCAAAGTTAATAAGTTCTGAGAATTGAGCCGAATTGTTTTCGGTCCAACGTGCATCGCGTCGTCATGAACCTTACCAGGAGTAATGAGAATAAAAAGGTTTGCGCTGAGAATAAAGACGACTTACCAGTTCCAGGAAGCTCTTTGGTGTTGTGTAGTTGTACCTTCTTTCATTAGACAGGAAAAGCTGACTCATTTCATTCACACTAGTATGAACGTATGCCATGAATTCAGCCACTGACTGCTTGGTTTCCATCTATTTAAAAAGTAAAGCATACCTTAGCATTAAAAGTATACTTATCACTATTGAAGTATTCTCTTATTGCATCTTCGCTCAAATCACGCATACTTTCTCTGTCAAGCCGAATCTTTCAGCTGAGATAATATTCCTCATTTAAAAGAACATGTATAGCGAAATGCAATATTCAGATATAAGTAGATCAGACGTCTGTGCCTCGCAGCATCAAATATCGTAAATAATATCTAATCACTCGAAGGTGCTTACTATAACTGTTTCTACTATCGCAGTTATTCTATACAACAACAGATCGCAATCACCGTAGCTTACGTAACACAAAGCATAACAAAAATCGCCCGCTGTTATCTGTTATCATAGCAAACATACTTTTTGGATAATCCAGTTAAAGTACGATAAATGAGTAACATTAGTTGGATAGGCATTGATCCCTTGCATTCTTGGCGCGACGTAACATCTACTTAAGACCCAGTATAAAAAGCACGCTACACAATGCAATTATTAAGCAAATGAGCAAAAAACCACAACTATTGGTCTTTTGCTACCAATAATAGGCAATGCCAGCCACTTAAGCATGATTTATGAAAACGCTGTAACGTAAAAAATAGTCCACAAAAGTTAATCGAGAGCTAAGCAACGAAATAATTTGGGCATCGAGGAGACATATTTTATCACACTGTCATCGTTGTAGTAATGCGACGAAATCATTTTGAAGGAAAATTCTGTAATTATATTCTGCAATAAAAATTCTGCAAGTTCAGCAGGCGTTTATAACATAGGAACAAGTCTCTCGATTCTAATGTTATATCAAAGTAGTTGTTTACCAGCAATTTGCTACCTTGTCAGTGTGCACGCCCCTGCGACAAGCCTGCTCTTACATTAACGATATCGTACTCAAAATTTGTTTAACACGCACATTGCCGATGCTGATAAATAATGCAATATGCCTTTTATTAACTAGTTTTACAATGGCACGATATACCTACAAATATATGCAATAAACAAAACATCATACTCACTGGCACTTGCTCTGTTTCTTCCAGGAATCTTCGACTCACAGACACTAAAGCCTCTTGGGGCCACTCGTGGAACCAGTCAATTGCAGTACAGTTGGTTAAAGCTGGAAACTTTCTACTTCTTACACGCAATGTGCTCCCGACTGGGGAAAAGCATAGTACAACCTTAGAAGAGAAATGGCTGAAGGTCATATTATTGTACTATAATGTGATAAATGTTGAAACTTCTGAAACGTATGCAGTCTTTACACGAACAGTTACCATACTTGGGTTCTTCAATGATCAGAAATAATAAACAGCTACTAGTTACAAGCAATATTTTTTACAATATGATATTTTAAAAGCCATACAAATGTAAAGCATACAAACACAAAACGGCGTATCAAGGCACCGCAAAAGATCATTCTTACAGTACCACCTTTCTTTAACTTCATTTCTACTAGACTTACCCGAGGGAAAGCCTACGACTGCAGTCATTATAAATACTCCCAGCAACCAAATGAGGTAAACACGTGTACATTGCAGTGAAGGAAGTAGGGCATCATTATATGACATATTTTCTGGTACCTACCTTCAACTGTCTGCGTACACGTTCAATGTAGAAACGCCAGCAGTTCTCTCGTGTGTCTTGTAGCCCAGCACCCTTCACTTCGTTACGCAGTGCTGATATTACATTTTCTACTTCGTCATCAGGAAGAAGACCGGGAATTTCACCAGATGCAAGCAAATCGTTAATGAGCACCAAAAACTCTTCCTCGGAAACTTGAGCATCCGTTAACAAGAAAACTGTACCGATATTTTTAACACCAGCTTTTAAGCACAGGGCAGCTAAATCCGCCTAGCGAAAAAAAATTAAAATTAAAATTGACAGAAATCGCTGAAAACGTCAGAACCCAACTATTACACTACAAGGATAGAAAAATGGATGTACTGTCTATCCTATATACTGCTGTTACGTGGCAAACAATCATAAAACAAAAGATACGCTTATTTCCTTGTACAAATTTGACTAAGAAAAGTGCATGCTTCCGCATAGCCCAAAGCATTTACCAGCCTCTGAAGCCCAGGTGGAAATAAACTGGAAGACAATATCAAACCAATAACGCATATACCATCATATATCATCTTCATTTATAAAGGTCTCTTACCTTAGAACATTCAATTTCTATTATTTACGCACATTCATTGTTATAATTGTGGTCACAAGAGCGGCCTCAACAAACCACATTATAAAATAACCTAAGGAAAAGGTCCCTTAGGCACCTTTGTTTTAAAGGCTGGAACAGCGTATTTGGACCAATCAGAGAACTGGAATTTAATTCATTTAAGAAAGCAATTAACAACAGTGTATATATTCTTAAATATTTTGGGTTAGTGTCTAAACATTCGTAAAACCTACCTTTAAGTCTGGAATTCCATAACCTTTCCTAAGTGTGATCTGGAAAACTTCCAAAGAGCTAATGTAAGCAGCCAACCTAGCTAAACTCTGCTTACCACTACCTCCAACACCCACCAGGAGCGCGTTTCCTCGTGGAGACTCCAAAATACGATTAATACGACATCTATAGTTCAAAAGTACAAGAAAACATTTATAAAACGAAAAATTTGTATATTTGCCTGTCAAAGAACCAGTTATTGTTGTAAAGCATAGTAGGAAAGATGTCAAGGGGTATGAAATTATATAGGTATAGAAGCTCTGGAACGTTTAAAGAATCAGATTTGGACTCATACCATATTACTCATATTTACTGCCGACAGAACAGGAAAGGCTATTTTTAGTGAACATATTGGTGAGATGGCCCTAAGCACGAAATAAGTTGGCCATTCTACTGCCGAGCATCGGCTTCTTTGAAAACATTACTATCCCACAAAAAGACAAGTCCGATCTTTTGACAGTCTCAAAATATGTTGCACTATCAAACAATGTAAGGGTTGCAATTCCCGCCATAATTTTCCTTCAGAAATGCCAGAAATCTGCATAATTCGTTTTAAAATTTGTCCACATACGTGCCTCAAGACGTTAAACTACTCGCACATTCTCATCAAATGTACCTTTCTTTTTGTTCAGATTTTGCCGACGGAGCAACTTATCTTAATGTGATTTCCAAATTCTCCTAGATATGACAAGAAACATCTCCGATGCTTCGGGATTTGAAGCGCAGGTATTTTCAAACAACACAGTCAACAAATGTACAATCTTATCAACAGTTTATGTTTCATACTTACACATGGGCCATTGCATCTTCAAATAGGACAAGGTTCATTGCTGCATTCATTTCATTGTATCCATCTAAAGCTTCTGTAAGCAACTTGCTTAAGTCTTCCCAAGATGGCACTGATAAATACTTGGGCTCTCCGATACCAGTTGCAAAATGGCAATAGATTAAAGGTTTGGCATTAAGCGCTTCCTCCTCTATTTCCTGAAATGAAGGGTTTAAACCATATTTACTGCGATATAACAAAATTTGTTATGTTACACATGTATAGCATGTCATGTAGAGTGGAGGATACTTAAAACCTATGCATACAGAGTTAAGTAATTTAAGGCAGATTCGAACTCAGGGGGATTCAAAACATACGCAGTGAGGGTAGCTAACTATCACATGTTTCCCTGGTTGTACCCTTGGCCTCCTGCACAAGGTGGTCATTGTGCTTATTATTTTGATCAACTTTTATTACCGCCTAAACGTCTGGCAATAAATTATTAACAATTGTAGCCATGCTGCATGTTATGAGTCCAAGGAGCTTCTTGAAAGTACATATAATAAAACAAGGTACATCATTTTCAAATGACACCATTCATAATAAAAGAAAAAAAAGGCAAACACGTGCTTCTTCTTTTAATTTAAAACAATCTAAAAAACTGTTAACCCTACGGCAATAATATATAAAGTAGATTAGAAAAAATAAGCACATTGCGATGGGGATGTTGATCGAAGGAGATCTCTCAAGTTTGCTTACGTCGAAAAACTTCCTATTGTACTCCAGCTGCAGCTTGTCAAAGAGATCCTGATCCCTATCGTCTATAAGCTTGTCTCTGTATACTCTGTTGCACTCATGATTCCAGAGACGTACAAAATCAATTGGTGCTTTCAAACATTCCGCCGTTGAAAACAGTAAGCCCTGCAATATGAAACAGAACATAATCACAGCAGACAATTACATACGAGAATATCATACGTTATACATCATACGTCATACACCACAGTGTCCGACGAGCACGTCGGTCATTCATAAAAGCCCAGCAGGAATGTCAGCAATTTTTCAGAACAGAAACTAGTGAGAATGTCGGGCATACAACCCAGCATCACAGCATCTTTCGTTGAATTACATTACTTAAATCAAAAGTTGCTGAATTAAACAGCACCTTTTTAAGTTTCAACGTCAACTAATAGCCAATCATTTGCGAATACTTTCGACAATTATAATGCTATGTATTACGTCTTTTTATAACAGAAGTAATATGTTGATTTTATTGAAATCGTACCTGGAATATGTTTGAGAGATCTCTCAAATTAAAAACGTAATGGAACTTGATAGCCGTTGGTAGAAATGAGCTCGTTATCTGTTGGAATAATAAAAAGAATCAGTCCATAATTGTTGCTATAAATAATAATATCGAGTCTTTTGAAGGTAAAAGCGTAGTTCTTACTGACAGAGAGATGTACAATTGCTCAGATTTAAACATGCAACCAGCATAAAAAGCATAAAACGACTTTTAGACTTTCAGTTCTTGTATAAATCAATTGAAAAAACACCAAAGTGTTTGAGGTACAAATCTCTAACATCATTCTACGAAAAGCAAAGTAACCTTGTAAAAATGAATGCGCCTTACGCGGCTTGAGAAGAAATATAAACCACGAGGTGCGTGATAATAATACTAATAGGGACGTACCAAGTGTGATATTAGAAATGTCGAAGGAAAAAAACAAACGTGTCCAAGCACAAGGCACTTTTCTCACCTCTCGTAATTTGAAATCGTGATGTACCTATCTTGAACGACTACAGATATATCTATAACATGCTTATGTCGGCCACTTTTCGAGCCATTACGTGAGATAACATCAACGGTATGAAGCTTAGTATGTGAGCATCTGCATGTAAGGTAAGATGTGGTGATGCCCCTTACCCACCTTGTATGGTCTATATATGTTATATTACGGTATGCTGTAGGCAACTTCTGCAAATGACACGTTAATCTATACCCTGATATTGTCTAGGTACCCATGTACTTGTATTTAAATAACAAATTAGTACATTAAATATATATCTTCAGGAGGGCAAATCTGATGAAAGTTGTGAAAATTGCCCCTTTTATGTACGATAATAAAGTGCCTATCTGCTAATAAGGCTGACTTTATCTACCTTCTGGTTCAAGGCAATTGCTGCATCCACAATTCGATCAGATACTTTAGAAGCAGCACTTGGCACATTTTGACTGCTCAGATGGCCATTGACAATGCTCAGGTAAATTGTCTTTAAAGCATCTGCTCCAGGGAAACTGATGGCAAATACGCAGAAGTGTCTCTAATTAATGGGAAAAGAAAACAATATCAGAAAAAGTATGTATATTTAGACTAGATGGGGTGTAACAAGTGCGAGTACAAAGTGATACTTGTGTGTATTTCGTTCATGCTGATATTATAATACAACGAAGGATATTGGCGATCTAAAAGCAGTTATTTACTATTGAAACAAGTATCCAATCTTGATACCTACATAAATGGAGTATGAAGACGATTACAAAAAATATTTCAATCATTCTTCGGAACAGTCGAGTTCTTATTGCGTGAAGTTCAACTATAGCACACCTAATTAGAATTCCACCAGCATTCAAGATTGACTTGAAAACTAGGCATGTCCGAAAAAGTATCCGGATGCTGCACGCTAATCATTTTTACACACTATCAGAGGATAAAAATATGTTTGCGAACAAAGATCAAAATGCCACAGAAGAAGATAAAACTACTTTGATTTATGCTGGTACCTTTATCATTTACATAAGTCCACTCAATTTTAGTTCACTTCACTGTTAGTATAGTTGGAATAGCCACTATTTTAATACCTTAGTGGTATATAGACATATTTCTTACAAAGGAAAACACATGAAAAAAGCGTTACCTGCAAGCGAGGATTAATTGTGAAGCTACCGGCTGTGGGATTCATGCATGATACATACTGACAATTATGGATATCCTTCAAAGACAATTTGTGCCTATCGTACCAATGGCTGTAGTCAAGATGCTGCCTAATAAGGGTATGTGGTTGGACTGTGCCGTACGTATCCACCTAAAATGAAAAACGCCCTTTCCTTGTCAACACGGTTTATCCATATTCAAAGGAAAACGACAAAAGCTTTAATCAGGCAATAATCATTACTTAATAATTGAGGAAAATGTAATGCTATTCTTTGAATGGTAAGGAGAAATTCAGAAATTGCAAAAGACGGAAAAGACTTCCAACATTCAGGATATTTGCATGACACTTTCGAAAAAATAATACTAGGAATGTTATGTGAACAGGAGAGGGTAGGGGACCAGATGATTGGGTCAGAGACGATGCCAAGATATTTAAAAATGCCAAAAATCTCATCTTGCCCAACCCATTAGAACTATGCAACATACTTCATATTATTATCACTTGGTAATGAATGCACAATTTACATCTACGTATAGGACTCGTTCTTGCCCGAAATAAAGGTTGAGTAGATTAATGTCTAGATCTGAAGTATGTGACGGATTCTTTGTAGCATCAGTTTTAGGTAAAAAAGTTTGGTCCGACATTCGTCAATTAAGAAAGTATGGGATATGCAGAAAGGATTCTAATAAAATTTATGTTTAACTTAGCAATAAACATAACACTGAAATTCGACAAATTTTAAAAAGATATTTGTTCTAATTAATAAATCTAAAAGCAAATTTCTAAACTATCCAAACTGATATTGTGAGACGTCAACCAACAAAAATTAACTTATCTGCAAATTTTCTGATTCGTATGTTCTTCACTTTTTCTTCAATAAGGTGAGTAATTTTTCACACATTTCTGTTTCTTTTGTACTGTTTTTTCAGACACTCAGGACATTTAATAACACATGATCTACAACCATTCGCTGCGTAATCAAGTTTTCTATTCCATGTTTCATTTACAACTATATTCGAGGCCTCACTAGCATTTAGGTTAGCCTGTCCATAGTGAAAAGGTAGTGGCTCAAAATTTGTGGCTGCTTTTGTTCAGATATCTGTCAAAAGTTAAAGTACTGGTCTAAAACAGTTTAAGTATTTCAGCTACTTTAATCGAGTTTTAAGAAAAATGTCGATTTATTGAGATTTTGTTGTGACACGGTTGCATAGTGTCGATGTGAACTGTTTTCGTCGGTTAGAGAAAATTGAACTTTGCGTGGCACATTTCCGTGCTGCCCTCAAAGAACGGGGTTGGGAACAGTGAGAATGTCATATAGAGTATCTATGTATTTCCATCTGTTGCATCTGGCAATGGTGTACTTCCTGCTTTTTGTGAAGGTGAACCTCTTTACAATATCTACAAACAATGTTTAGAAGATATTCAACCAGGAAACGTACTCCTGGGAAACATTTTTAAAACTGAGATAAATTACCTGTTACCTCCACTAGATAAGCTGGTTTAACTGTTTGCGTAAATTC